>WBNO01017249.1:64472-84371 GCA_013400575.1 Peucedramus taeniatus
CGCTCACTCCGCGCACACGCTGCGCTCTGAGCGCGCCGCGCTCCGATCCGGAGGGGAGCCCGGCGGCCCGGCAAGCCCCGCCCGGCGCCCCCGAGCAGCCAATGGATATCCGCAGGGGGAGAAGCTGCCTTGCGCGATTGGACAGAGCTGAGTGCCAATCATGCAAGTTACGAGAGGGGCAGGGCTCGCCCGCCTCCTTCCCTCCTTCCCGCGGCCGCCCAACAGGTTGCGGAGAAGACGGCGTTGGGAGAGCGGCGGGGTGAGCCCCGNAGCGGGGAGGTGGCGGCACGGATTGCTCTGCAGGCGCCAGCCGCCGGGGAGAGGGAGCCTTTCTGTCGGGGGGAGGGCGGCGCTGCTTTCCCGCAGCGCTGGAGCGCACCTCTGCCAGCCCCGGGAGCGGCGGGAGCGCGCCGCCGCCCCCTGAGCTGAGCTTCCCCGCTCCCGCCGGGCCCCTGGGGCTGAGCTAAAGCTGGGCTGTTCCCGGCTCGCCGCCGGGCAGTGCTCGGGGTTTCCCTTCCCCTCAGGGTGAGCGCGGGGCCGCCGGGTGTCAGCGGCGCTGCCCGAGAGCCGGGTCCGGCTGACGGGGAACGCGGGGGCGAGGAAAGTGCCCCAAGGAGAACGGGACGGGTCACTCGAGGGCAAGCGGCCCGGGGCTGCGGCGGAGCTGCCTGCCGGCTCCGCGGTTCTGTGCGCCACAAAGAAAATGGGGTAAATACCTCGGGCGCAAAACGCATCAGTTGGCACCAGTTAATGCCCAGTGTCACCCTTCGGAGGCGGCGAGTCACAGCAGCGGGGGAATGAAAGCCTCATGGTACCTCTGCCACCTTGTGCCTGCAGTTAAAAGCTCACTGACAGGAGCCCGAGCTTGGAGTTCCTCGCCTTTTAAAATTCCCGGTAGCAGGCTCTGAGTTTCGAGTCAGCGTGTTGCTAACATCCTTTATTGTTTGTGAAATGTGATCCGCACGCTGGTTTAAGAAAGGTTTCTAAAAAAGTGAAAAATACGACAGAGACAGATTAAAAGACAGCACAAGACTGTTTTGACACTTGTGTAATTTTTTTATTCCTTCTTTTAAGATGATCTTTTACAGTATCCTTCAGTGGTGGAGCAACATTATGGCGCGTGATCTTGCTTTCAGAAAGTATGGGAAAACTCGAGCTTGGAATTTGAATTTTGCAGTGTGGACACAGCTACATTCACATTTAAGTGTTCTTTCTAATAATTCAGCTTGGTTGGGGTGGGGGGACATCAGTAGACATCCACATTCAGTTCTACAACACTGGATTATTGTAATTTGTGATATATTTTTATAGTCTATTACTGACATACCTGTGGAATAGTGCTGAAAGCTATTTCATTAAATAAACCTATGCAATGCACTTGTGGACTTGGATGCTGCTGCAGGGGGTAGTAGTTCTAATAGATGTCTACCAAGTTAATACCCTTTGTCTACCCTTATGAGACATTCACCCTGGATTTCAGTAATGAATGTCTTATTTGTAAGATTCAAAGGAAGTTATTTCTACTGAGTCCCAGGCATCAATGACCAAGACATTCCAAATATTATTTTTTTTGAGATATTTTGCTGCTTCTGAAAAAAAAGAAATAAAAAGTAGTAAAGGGATGAAGTTGTCCCATGTCTTACGCAGAAATTTCTTATTTTCGATGCATATAGACTCTGGTTCTTTGACCTCTATTATCTCCATCACCAAGTAGTAAATCAGCATGTACAAACAGCAGAAGTCCTCTTTATTTTTAAGAGTTGCTATCTTGTCAAACAAGTCAGTGAGCTTTTGTGCCACAGTCCAAGTACAAAGTGCAAGACTTACTTTATTTCTTCTTCTTTTCACAGGACAACATAAACAAAAATTCCAGATTATAGAATTGACGAGAATTTTGAAAGTATTTTCCTTGCCTTCTGCCAACACCTGTGTTCAAATTGTACCTGAAGAAAATTCATCTTGGCTAATTTTCAATCTAAAAACATAGATATTAATCCAAACTATTTTCCTACCAATTGTCCCTAAAGTAAGCTTGACAAATCAGAATTGGACCCAATAACAAGTCCATTGATCTTTTAAAATAAATTCTTAGTGAATAAAGGAACTGGTATTTGGCCATGGGAAAAAAATATACATATCTTTGCATGAAAGCTTGCAGTTTTGCTATTTTACTAAACTTTATTTCCAAGTCTAAATAGAAACAGAAAGATTTAGGGCACAGAAGACCTCCTAATTTAACAAAGCATTAATAAATAAATATTTTAAGACATTTGTTTATTTAAAAAAGAGTGTAACTATATTCTTACTTTAAAGACAACCCTTCCTGGGGGCATCTAGCTTCTGCTTTTGATGATGGATCACAGATGTGTATTCCTTACTTGAGACCTACACAGCTCACAATCCCATGTAAAACAAACAGAACTTTACTGCTCTCCAAGTCTTCATTCAAATATGTAGTTATCAAAGACTGCCCTCTGTTGATAAGGTATAATCCTAATTTTTAAATAGTAGCAATGCCTGACTTTTGTTATTATACTGATTTTTGTTATTATATTACTTTTTGTAGCTATTTTGTACTAAACAATGTAAGCAATTCCAAATACACTCTTCAAATAAGTTAGTAAAAATGAAATTATTTTGGTTCTTAAATACTGGTAAAGGAGGCAAAATATGACATACGAGTGTCAGCATTTTTTAATATTTTCCAGCAATGTATTTCATAACTTTCAAGTCCAAAAAGATTTGCCAAAATATATTTACTGTCTTGCTAAGGAAATTAGGAGAGCAGAGAAAGAGAGTGGAAACAGCAAGTGAAATTCATGGGAGTCTTTGGATACTTAGTTGGTTGTGTAGGTAATTTTGCTATTACAATTCAGCTCTGAAGGCCATATAGAAGCAGGATGTGCAGTAATCTAATGGGCCTCAGAGCAAATGTCCATCATTCACAGTATGTCAAGTAATTTGGTGTTTAGAGACCAAAGATCCAATTAGTCTGCTGAAACATAGTAAGAATTTGAAAATTTTTAAACAGCCAGCTGAGAGAACGTTTCAGTTGCCTGTGTGTTGCTGTACTTAACTAACAACCTTTCTGTGGCTTCCATAATCTTTTTGTTCTCTTATTTCATTAATGAATTGTTACACAAGTGGCTCTTTATAAATTTTCGTGCATAGGTTTTGCCTGGGTTTATGCAAGAGTGTTGCTAAGCTGTAACTTTCAGTCATCCTTTTCCTGCCAGGTATCTCTAGAGGCAGATAGCTGCCTCAAGAGTCCTCCCTGAAATGTCTTCTGTACCTTCACATTCTGTAAATGAGGCATTGTCTTGAACCTGTTCTCCATTTCTTTCATAACTTCTGTTTCAGTCCAAATATCTGTTGCCATGCAGGCAGAGATGTGAGTGAAAAGTCCAGCACCCCTAAACGTGGCATCCACAGTTTATTTCCCACTGCCTTGTGGTATGAAGAAATGTAACTGGTTTCTGTCAGAATAAGGTTGCATTTCTTGACTAGTGAAAATTACACAGTCTGTTCTCAAAATTGTTTTGGTTTGATGCTGGGATGAGTATAGTGCTGGTTTGTACCAGCACTATACTCATCCCAGCATCAAACCAAAACAATTTCATGTACTTACAGTAAATGTGACCACATGACCTAAGAAACACTGGCTCCAAAACCCAATCCAAAATCACCCACCAGCTTTCTAAAGTTCTTAGATTTTTGTCTTATTAGCTTATGATCTTTCTTCTGCTGCTGTCACAGTAATTGTTCTCACCTGTCTGGCACTGCTTATCTGCCCACCTGTCCTGGGCACCCTCTATGTTTCTCTTTTTACTTCATCCTTGGCTCTTTGAAAATCTACTTTACAAGCCAGCCTTCTTCAAGCTCCTTCCCACTTTAGATCTCATCAGAAGCAATGTGGTTTCCTTTATGTTTTTTTCCTATGCTTTTTGATACTCTTACTCTTTTTCTTTCAAAACCAAAATAGAACTTCTTGATCTATTAACAAAGGGGAAAGACTTAGTAATTTACTAGACTAAATAAGTTGTTACATCAAGCTTCTTTACCTATAGTTTATGTCTTCTGTTTGGACTCTGAAGTTTTTTTACTGTGATTATGGAATGCATGACATTATTTTTAAATGTACACTGACTCACACATGCATGTTCTTTGATGTGTAATGAAGGCAAGAAAAAAGACACTATAAGCAACATAGCTGTTTCCAAAAAATATTTAAAGACTTTAAGACCTAACATCTCTCTCAGATTGCTCTTGAATAAAATTGTTGAGGGGTTGGAAATGTTGTTGACAGGAGGTGGCCAAGTACTGTCACCAGTGACAATAACAATTTAATCTCAATGTACAATCCAGAATAGGTACGTTTTTGTGTATAGTGTTAGATATATTTACATAAATTATAATTATAACTGAAATTGTGTTATCAACAAGGAATTATTGATAAATCAGTTCATTCTAGCACAGATGTTAAATGAAGCTGAGGTGAAACTTTTTGGAGTACAAACTGACTACAGTTTGATATCTTTGTTAATGGCAATATTCAGTTCAGTGTTAAGTTTATGATTTTAGATTTACCCCCTTATAGCAAGCAAGGGAAAACTCATACGTAAAAGTAATACTCTTTAATTAAGATTTAACAGAAGTTGCTATGCAAAAAATAGAAAAGCCTTTGACCTCATAAGCCTGTCTTATCTTCTGGCCTGCCCTAGAAACAGAGCATTAGGAATATTTGCCCCAAATTAACTTTCTTATGGTAAATCTGTGAAGTAGTTTGTGAGAGAAGTCTGTCAGTTCCTGTAGAATGAAGCTGTGCATGCTGAAATCTAATTCAGAAATGATCTTCCTCCATCACGGGTTTCTATGGTTAATCATTTTCTGTATGTTTCATGTTTAGCTGAAAGATCAGTGGTGAGGGGAGACTGTATTGTACCTAAATCATGTTAAGGTGGTTCATTCGAAGAGTCAATCCATTTTTCTTTAGAGGAGTGATCTCAGTGGTTGTGAGGCTTTTATAGCATAAGCATGATATATTATAAAAACAATTACAGCAGTATCTAGATGAATGTTACTATCTTTCACATGTATTTTGGATGTCTGCTGTTTTTATGGAAGGAGGTGTATTTGTCTGTGGGTGAGTTAATTGATGAAAGTAGTGCAGTGATTCTGCAGCTGACTGAGGATTATATTTAGTAAAAATATTTAGAATTATTTCAATTTATTTGAGCCAAGATGTTGATTTTTTGCCTATTAATAGAACTCTTTTCTATCAACTAAATATTTTTTATACACACCTATACTATAAACATGACATACTCCACATTTTATATAGTATGCAGTCATGTTCCATGACAAAGACTGTTAAACTAGGTCCAGAACTTCAGTCAAACAAGCTGTCAGGTGTGCCCAAATTCAATGCTTTTAATAATTCAGGATGCTATGGTATTTGTTATAAAATGTAACAAAACTCTTTTGAAGAACGATCCTGCCATCTCTGAGTTGACCTTGGATAACTATTACAATTGCATATCAAAGGCTGAAGAAATTGCAGTTTATTCACTTAAGATTCCCTTCACTGTAATTTTTTCTGTCCCGCTTTTTAAAATAAATTTTACCTAATCTTTTTAGCTTTGGTTGTCATAACAAAACCACCCCACACAGGCAGTTCCATCGTATTATAACTCAAACAGTATCACTGCCATATATACATTTTCCTGGGACTATAAACTACTGCTCTTCATGTTAGACAGCCACAGGCTGGAAAGTAAAAGAGAACTAAGCCTTAAGATTGTGAAGAGGACAAGAACCAGCATCCCCCTTCCCTCGTCATATCCAGGCAGTGATATCAACCACTTTCTAAGTTTCCTTTCTCCATCGACATTTCCCTAAGTTAGCCAATGTTAACTTTATTCCCATTTTACACACAAATGGAATAAATACATATTAAACTTTTGGGTCTGATACTGTGACTTCCATTCAAATAAGCCTCATACCGTCTTTTTGCCAAGGTAAGAATCACAGCCAGTTGAAAATATGATAGATGAGGATTTTATTAATATACAAGTCCTATAGGACTTCTCTGATAGGAAGAGATTTGAATCACTTATTGCTGCCTTGATACTGGAAATTAAGAAATTTTGACAACTGTCGGACACCACTTCTCCTATAATAAGTGAAGTGAGGTGGGGGTTAGACGCATCTCATCCTGTGAAAGATGTTTGAAAAGTGCTCATGTCTTTCCATCCCTTCTACAGAACGCTTACATTCCTGGCTTAGACTAGCTGCTTAAATCCTAAGATTGCAAAATTAAAAGTAATAAAGTCCGCTCCACATTATGAGAAAATCAGAAACCTGTTGCCTCCAGGACTTCTATTTTTAAATTATTTTTAAAAATATTTTTTTATGCACTTACAGAATTTCTGCCACTTCATATGTACTCATATTCCTGGAGAAGCCAAATCTGAAGTATCCTCAGGCTAGCTTCTGATGCAGCTCTCTTTAATATTCTGATATGGAACAGACTCCAGAGCCCAGGTGTTTTAGCATGTTCAAAGGTGCTGTGATCTCTGAGATTTCTTGCTGGTTTGTTTACAAGAAGGCAAAAATAGTTTACTGTCAGTTTCAGAACATTGCCCACCTGATGTCTCTGTATAACACAACTTGGGAAACCAAATTAATCCCTGACAAGTCCAATGGGAACATATTTAGCCAAATGGCACAAAATAGAGCAAGTAGAATTTTGCAGTAAGAGTTTCTGGACATGCTTAATGACTGAACACACAACACGTACAGCCACCTTCTCCAGCTTTAAAACTAGTTAGCTATAAAGCTTATTTTCCTTTAAAAAAAGACCAATTAGCAAACATACACTCACCAAATATTGAGGGTTGGAGGCCACCAGTATCTGACCCACCATAAACTTTACTCTTGCTGCAACATGTAAACCTGCTGCTAAGCTGGTAAACCAAGAACTCCAGCAGGGGCTATGCAACAGCACTGCCAATGGCCTTAGATAGCTAAATAAGTATTTGCAATCAGATAACCTTTGTATTTGCAGTGTTTAGGCTATTTCCAGCCATATTCAGGGAAGTAAAATTGGCAGCTTTATTTGAAAAACTCTCAGCTGGAAGGTGAGGTGTATGTGGTTGGTACACATGCTAGATCCCCTGCTCATAGAAGATTTTTGAACTGCATCACCATCAGGCCTTCTATGCTCACTGTATCTCTGTAAAAGATGCCAGGATTTTATGGGAGATGTGTGCTTGACCTACAGCCTTGTGACTGCCCTGCACCCAAACAAGCACCTTTGTATCTTTGCACCATTGCCAGACACAGCAGTTTTCCTCATTACTTTTTAAGCCCTTGGTCGTTAGTATTGTGCACTTAGGCTTTAAAAAGATACTTTTTTTTTTTTTTTTTTTTTTTTTCTATCTGCTCTGTACCCACTATGGATTAAACCCCACACTCAAGGTCCAAATCAGCACTTAACACATAATACATATCCATAGGGGAATTCTCCCTCCCCAGGGTTTCTCATCTATGAAAACATTTGAATTAACCAAAATTCTCACAAAGCAAGTTGCTTTGTGCAACTTCTCTGTGCAGTATTCAGCAATTTCTCTGTGCAGTATTCCAGGCCATTCATTTATGAAAAAAACTTAATAATTTTGATGTTATACCTTTCATAATATGTCTAGGTTTAGATTTGCTATTCTGCTCCTTACTGTAGACTGGTAAGAGGTCAGTAGTGAATGTAGTAGTCAGTGTGGAGAACACAATGTTGCCCTGAGCAGTCATTCCTAGTTCAGAACCCATTTAAATGCCCCAGAAAGTTTACATTGTTTTGTCCAATAAAATATTTTGGACTTTTGGAAGTTAAATTTCTTCCATCACTTTCACTTAAATTTCTCAAGTCTGTAACTGAGAATTGTCTTATATATGTTTTTCCATAACTACACCAGGACTTCTCCGTGATGAAGTTTTCAGCTGAGAAGCTAATGTTACTTTCTCAGATCTTTAACCAGGCAGTCCAAAATATTGTAAATTAACAGAACCAATAACGAAAATAAATGGTCTGAAAGAAACTAAAAAAAAGGATATGAGTATGATATCTACTGAAAAAAAAATCCCAAAACATATACACAGACAACTGAATCCCTACAGATCTCTCGACAAAATAAAGTGCCAGTGGTTGCAGATCATCCACTGTGATTTCATTGTTGTCACTGGCTTTATATGAAATGTGTGAATAAGATAGTGAGGGGTTTGCCATGAAGATTTTGTGTCTTTGTGGCCTGTTTGTTTTAAGGAAGAGGTAAATCAGCTGGTATATACAAATAAAGTAGTGATTAGAGCATCTTCTCCATTAATACTGGAGGCTGATTTTAGACTTTTTGACTATCAAAGAGGACTTAAAATGTTCCTCTCAATTACCTGAACTTCCAGCTACAGAACAGTTTTGAGATCTGTCCTTCCCAGTGAAGCTAGACTAGCAGAGAAAAGAAAGGAAGGGCTGGTTACTCCTCCATCTAATGACTCTACCCCCTTACCCCAGCCCTGAAAATTAGACAAGACACAGGAAAGAAAGAAGAAATATTCTTTGGAGCTTTTCTTGCTGTGTACTTCACAAAAACCATCAATCCCCTTCAAGTGAGTGCTCTCCCCCAGGATATCTGGGAATTTGGATGAATGGAAATGTGTCATTATACCTGACTGCAGATGCCTACAGTGAAGGTTCTTCTGTGCTCATCACTCCAGGCTCCTTTTGTTATCAGTGGAAAGAAAAGCTGCTTTAATTTGCAATTCAACTGACCTACCTTGAGGTATCTACTTTAGAATGAGAGGAATAATGCTCTGAAAGCACATCTGCCTCCATTTACTACAAGAAAAGCCTGGGTGAGTAGGTCAGGTGCAGTACAGGGATGAAAATAGACAGACACTTCTAAAAGAGCATCCTTTCTATCCTGAAAATGGGAACACTGGAGATATGAGACTGCATTGCCCTTTATCAGTGCTGAACTATATATAACAGGAACCTGAAATCACCACTTGTATCAGAGGCCTAAAGTTTACATGTCTGTGGTTATTAATATTTTTCTCTCCTATATGCTACAAAGTAGCAAAATAGCACTTAACCTTTAAAGAGGACAATATGTTAGAGGTTCTGAAATGCCCTGAAACTACACTAGTTGAAGTACATATTTCTGAAGAGAAGCAAAATTTTTTTTGACTGTAACTGATGAAAGACAGTGAAAGACAGTGCATTTAATGCTGTTTTTCCTAATTTTGGGTTTTTTGCAGCACTCATGATTAGGTGCTACACCATATCTGTATTTTTGCCCATTATTCAGTGCAACAGCACAATTTCCTATAAACTACACTTGATATGGAATGGGATAGTCTAGGGTTCCAACACAGACCTTGTAATAAATACTTTTCCAAGACATGTATACATATGAATATCAGGTGTATATATACTTTGAATTAAGTTATATTTTATAACTTGTTATATTTTGCAGGAATATTTCAGGATTATTTTCAGGATAAAATGCTCAAAGGAAGACAGCCATGGGCACTTAAAGTGTTTCTTTTTTTTTTTTTTTTTTTTGTAAATATCTTGTAAAAATGCACTGTACCTTTCTTTAACACTTGAAATACAGTTTCTGACTTATATCACTTCAATAGGTCAAGTATTATGTAGAACATTTACATGAATCTCTCTAAAGGATTAGATCTTGGTAGTAAAAAAATTCCTTTTTTTTTAATGTTATAGCTTCTTTGGTAAGGATCTTATTTACAAAGCATTGAAGCTTAGAACCTATGACGTGGGTTTCTCAGCATGCCAGGTGACTGTGGGTGTGAGGTGACCTTGGGAGCACCAGGTTCAAGGTCTGGCAGCAGTCCAGAGTATGCTTAAATTCATTGTTAAAATGGCGTTCAATCTGACATCAGTCCATCAGGAAACTTTCCCTATTTCTGAAGCCACAGCTAAGGAGGGCCAGTGCATTGTCATTCCTTTGATATAATCTGTAGAAATATCACCATTGCTTGCTGCCAGACATAACTCTGCTGGGTAGATTATCATGTACACCTGAAAATGAAGTTGGGATATTCGGAGGTCAAAGCCTCCAAGTGCTGTTCAGGGAAGATTGTGGTTCAGCCTTATCTAATATAAGGTTTATCTAATAGAAGAGTTTTCTGCATCCATTTGCAAGTTACGACATCTCTTTTTTGTATATTATTATTTTTTTTAATTCAGGATGCAGTGATAATTTTGGGCTTGGTCTCTGATCTAGGGCAGTCCTTAGGATCTCAGTTTCCATAGAAATAAATGAAGTTTAAGCTCATATATACATTCATGGATTCAGCCTTTCATCCTCATATTTTTCCAGTGCCTAACCTTGTGAAGAGCCCAGCAGCCTACTTATCAGGAAAGAATCAGAACATTGTAGGAAAAAATAGGACTAAAAAGGATGTCAGGTGGTCAAGTAGTCCACCTTCCTGCCTTAGGGTGGGATTAACTCAACCTAGACCAAATACCTATTTGTCTAATCCAACAAAGCAGTTTGCCTGGGGAGGCCATGCAATCTCTGCCAGTCAATCATAAATAGAGACAGTGCAGATCAAAACCTCTCACTCTGCCTTGGAGCAAGCATGCACACATGGTGCACTCAGGGAAGGACAAGCTAAATCCCAGGAGACCTTTAATGATACAGTCTAAAGGCTGAGATGTCAGTTAAACTCTTTGATGGGAACAGATCCACCTGACATGGCACAGGAGTGACTGCCAATTCAAAAGGTTGCCTGTGCCAAAACACGTATTTCTACCATACAGTCTTAACATTTATTTACATAAAAGAAACAAAACCAAGACAAAAATAATGTTCTTTTCCATCACTCTCTTTTAAAATAGCCACTCCATCTGAAAATAGGGGTGTTAATGGAACATGTCCTGCTTTAGGAGTGCTTCTTCTGTACTATTCTGGCTTTGTATGTGTCCATGAAGGATCAGTGTTGCTCTCTAACATTTTGTGTCAGTAGCTCTGTTAAAATTTGTTTAAAGAGAATACAATTTTATTACTGCATTTCGAAGAAATGACAACACTGCTTGAGGGCGTCTTAGTTTCCTGCTGTTTTAAATGTTTTGGCAGGGGTGCTCAAGGGGGTCTGACTGAAATAATGAGAATACCTCTGTGTTACCACTAGCTGAATTTTGGCTGTCTTTATTTAATTGCTGTTTCTAGTTATTGGTACATTTTCCCAGTTGCTACATTTCATACCTACTTCCATTGCTTTCCAAACAGGACTAACAGGAATTTGTGTTTCTATTCAGAAGTGTACTTGGGTGGTTCTAGGCAGGTTCCTTGTATTAAAAAAGGGCTTTTGCACATAAAAAAAAATCCAGACAGGTGGAAAAATACAGGATCTAGAATGAAAATGCAATAGAACACACAAGAAATGAAGCCTGTTTTATACGAAACATAACTTTTTAAAGCAGCTGAGATACAGGACCCGCTACACACATGGAGTTATATTCATTGGCAAAAAGAGTTTTCTTATTTTTTCCTTCAAATTCTAAATACATCTATCTGTATTAGTGTCTCCCACTGAAAACACAATCCTAGAGGCAGAAGAGTAAACAAAGGTTTCCTAATCTTGCTAAGATTCAGTGCAAATATGTGGTTCAAGCTGTATTCCAGAAGTGCTGTCTAAGGCTCTTAGATGCATATCTTAGCACTCATGCTAAACTCTTGCATTACAGGCCACCTAAACAGTGACATCCTGTTTTGTGGCTGGAGGGGTCATAGGCTTTTCCTGTAGTTCTTCCAGGATTGTACTGCCTGAATTTCCTTTAAAGCATCTGAAATGTGCCCAATATGTGTCCGAAAGGTCATAGATATTCCTAGAAGATTCTCATAAGCCAGAGCCAGCAGGATCAGTAGACTAAGGGCTCTGGAGAGAGCTCATTAAACTCCCTTGCACCCAAAAGCACACACATAGAAACATCCCCCACTCCACCAATTTGATCTATTTTTATTTAAGGAAATTTATTCTGCCCTAACATGCAGTCAGACAGAAAGAACTGGTGATACCCAGGGGTGATCAAATCACCCTCAGAAATCTCTCAGGGAGTGATCTGTCTGTTAGATGTTTATAGCACATGTGTAGCATGTCATGCTGGTAGTATATGAACTCTCAGTATGTATTTTTGCTTTAAAGCTAGTTTGCTTTAAAAAAAAAATCAAGTAATAATAAAGTAATAATAAAGTAATAATGCTGGGAATTAGACTTAGGTCTTTATGTCTTCACTCCATGTCCTTTCTCCCCTAGATTTTTTTGTTAGATACCTTGAGAGGTATTCAAATGCCTAAGCATAGTTGCCTAGTGCTCTCAGGTGCCACACAGAACCTGAGACATCAAACTGGGCTAGTAAATATGTTACAGGACCTATGGAAGAGCAGCTACAGTCTTACGAAGCACAGAGGCAAGAAAAAGACCACAAAAGCATCTGAAAAAATGCTATTGGGTGTGTTTAGTAGCACCCTTCACA
The DNA here is from genome assembly GCA_013400575.1 of Peucedramus taeniatus. Classification (NCBI taxonomy): domain Eukaryota; kingdom Metazoa; phylum Chordata; class Aves; order Passeriformes; family Fringillidae; genus Peucedramus; species Peucedramus taeniatus. Next base: position 77,032 of record WBNO01017249.1, read on the forward strand.
TGTCTCAGATCCTCATCTCCTGTGTCCCATATGAATTATTTATTAGCAGCTCCCTCCTGAACACACACAGGCCGTAATTCTCAGGTGGTGAACAGTCATTAGCAAAGCTGAGGCCAGGGACTCAACTCCACTTCTTCACTACTGTCAGATTCAGGAGTCAAGGACATCACCTGCTGACCTGATCCCTCCTGCCTCAGTTTGTTAAAAAACACCCAAGAAACACTCTATGGACTCCCCTCTTCACTATTAAAGCAAAAATGCAGCTCAGTTGCCACCTCACCCTGCAGCTCCTTCTCTTTTTCCTGGTGTCTGACTGACAAGTACTTGCTGCTCTCCCAGTCTTAGCCTTCTGTCTGTCCCTCACTCTAACCCCATGAAGGGCTGCAGCTACTCTGCTGTGCCTCTAGCACAGCAAAATAAGAGCTGCAGACATTGCCAGCTGAGAGAAGCAGGGAAGGGAGCAGCACAGGCATTCCCACCCTTGGTCCAGCTCAAGCATGTTCCTTGAGAAACCAGAGCTCATGCCAAAGCATGAAGGAGACCTTCTCACATGGAAAGCAGTCCCAATGAACTCACATGGAGTTCATTCTGCACTTTCAGGACAAGACTGCTTGGGCCTGATGAAAATCAGAGAAATAGTAGAGAACTACTGTAGGTAATTTCAGTAGAATCCATGATTTGGTAATACCAGGAATAACTAAATATGCCTGACACTTTATTAGAAACAGCTGGAGAGTGTTGAAATCATTCAGATTTGACTGGATTGTGATCTCTTGATAAATCACTCAGTTGCATGATCAGTGGGGGTGTATGGGGCTCATGCAGGCTGCCAAAGAAGGACTGTAAAACAGATCTGAGCATTGCCTGAACAAAGTAATTTGTTCAGAGCTGCAACAAGTGTGAGGTGAGGAGAGGCCACACAGTGGGGATGAGCATGTCCTACCTCCTGCTGCTGCTCTCAAAGAACAAGGGCCTCAGATCTGCATGAGCAGAGATGATGAGAGGAAGGGGAGGAATAAACAACAGGACAGGTGGATGAAGGAAAGTCAGGGTTGGGCACCACAGATGTTAACATCTCATGGTACTCTGATTCTTGTTTGTGAAATATTGAAAGTTCTCTAAATTGGGCGGGAAAGGAGAGAGAAGTGGGGCAAAAAACCCAGAAGTGGCTAAGAATGGACAAGGAAAGTTAGGGAAGATAAGGCAGTATGAAATAACAATTTGAATCATTAGTGACTGTTTGCATACTCTTGTTATTTCTCCCACGCTTTCTTGTGTTAAATTAAAAATATCTATTTTGCTAGCAGAGGTCTCAAAAGTAGCAGTTGCTATGAAAAATTACATTGTGCTTGTTTTAAGTGGGAATTTTTTTTGTGTGTTTTTAAATGCAAGGACGACTACAGCTATTATAGTTTGTCATTAAAGCTGGAAGCTTGTGCTTGCTTTTATTATGTGCAGGCCAAGCAAAGATAACAGAGCTTAACTCTGACAGGTAATTTGACAGAGTGACCATTAGTAGCATGGTTTAGTGCTTTATACCAATTCAGCAAAAGGGTTAGGCTGTTCCTGCCCACAGCTATTCCTGACTTTTCTTCTCAGAAATTCTTAAATTGTCAGGAATGTACAGTAACTAAAATTTATGGTCTATTTATAGGTACAAGAACAAGTGGAAGGCCTGATAACCTTAGCAGTGCCTTTACAGTAGAGTGGAGCTCTGTTCTTTCTCATATGCACACGCCCAGCAGCCAGCCCTAAATATATTAATGTTTTCATGTGCATGTACATAAGTATCCAGTGACAGTAACAGAAGTGAACCAAGATAGACTTTCAGAGTTTTTCCATTTGGAGTGGGGATGACCTTCAGAAAGCCATCTAATCGTGATCCTGGTAGACATTACAAGCCTTTTTATAAACTCTTAAATACTTCAGTTAGTAATCTCAGGAAATATAGCTTCAGTGCTTGAGAAGCTTGTTGTTTTAGATGAATATATTAATCTTTTGTAACTTCCACGTCTTTTCATGTTGATAATGTGTTTGTAACTTTTTTTTCTTTTTAGTTATATTATAAGACTCAGAAGTATTAACCCTGGAGCAATGTGATTTACACACATTTCATTTAACATGAGACACCCTTATGCTGGGTCCATTCATCAGACAGGCACCAGGTACACCCATGAGAGAAGGTATGAGACAGACACACCAACAGTGCTACTGTGGAGCTCCTGCAGCAGCAGGTTCAGGGATGCAGGTCCCACAGGAGGCTGGAGAGAGCGAGTCAGACCTTGTGGTGCCCTCAAGGCCCTGACAGAAGCTGAGAGAGAACTTTTCTGAAGTTTGCCTGAAGAAGCATTGAACTTGCACTGTCCAGTATGAGTCATGATGATTAAGGGGTGGGGGGATTTGTCTGGAAGGCCATCTATTATATATATTATAGCTATATATATAGCTATATTATATATAATAGATATAGCCAGCTGAGCCAGGCTTGCTCTTAAAAATCATCCTCTGGCTGCTAATGGCCCCTGTAGCACCAGGCACGTGAAGAGATTGTTTCTGTTTTGTTCTTAGCTGAAAAAGGAGCACTAAAGTGACTAAAGCAGAAAGCAGTAGGGACTGAGAGGTGAGAGAGTATTGCCTGAAGGTGATAAAATAAAATGGCAATGTGAAAAAGCAGATTTCCTCCTGTTTGAGCAAGGGAGGAAATGGAGCAAAATTTGGATGTGGTCAGAATGGTCTCTAGCAAATGGAGCCTGGAAGTGATTCAGGATTCCTGAGCCTCCTCTATTGTCAGCTTTAAACACTGCTGGCAAAATGTGTCTCTTCTCCTTGATTTATGCAGAAGTTGACAAATGTGCCACTATTAACTAAAAAGGATCCAAAGAGCAAAATTCTGATGATGAATCTTGTGGGTCACTGTAATGCTGCATAATAGATTTTCTGAGGAGCTCAGTTTCTTTTTCTTTAAAAAAACAGGAATTTCCATTAACATTCCCTCTCTCCTCCCTTTACTCCTCCTGCTAGATTAATAGAAGAATAAATCTGCAAAGTCAAACATTCACAAATATGTAAATGCCAAGATGAATGTTATTTTGAAGGAGAAGAGACCTCTGCTGGAGTTGCCACCTGCCCATGTACTCAAAGGCAGATAGCTTATTTTTTCCCCTACTGATTGCAACAGAGCTGTGGCCAACCCTGTGTGATCCTTATGGAACAACTGCCCTTGCTCCCAGAGAACATCTTTGTGTACAGGTCAATCATGAATTCATTCAAGAAAACAAGAGCAAATAAATAAAATATTTACAGTTCAAGTGACCTCTCAGCTTCAGCTCTTTTTCTTCTTTCCTTCAGTTTATCTCAGAATTATCCTTGCATGAATCCAGTGACTCCAAAGGCTACTGCTATGCTCCTTGATAGATGTGTTCCAATACTGAAAAAAAAAACTGGCCAAACTCTCCCAAGTCACTTTCTGAAAGTGATGGCAAACAAAACCCCTTCTCTTTTAATTTCTTCATGTCTGATTTCTAGTAGATTATGTTAAGCATGTTTTGGCATCAGGTTATGTATTTCTGAAAAGAGCAGGGTTAAAATGCACCATAAGATGGATGGCATCCATAGCTATGTGTGAGGGGGAACTTTTTTGTACCTTTGTGAATAACAACCAGCTTGATAAGTGTATGCCACAAATCTTGTCAAGCTGGACTGCAGGCTCAAATAAACTTTCTGGTCTCTGATCTCAAATGGAATGTTTTAGTGTGGCACTATGTGTTGCTAATTCATGACTAAATATTTAACAAAGACATAATTTGTGGGGTCCTATTTCCTGGGCAGAAGGATATTGCTCCTATCTAAAGTTTCCAAATCACTGAACCAAATTTGTTTTAGCAGTTTGGTATAACTGTTCTGTGGCCAGCTTGATGTTTTTAATCTAGACTACAAGCATTTAAGTGAAATGTCTTCTGAGAAATTTTCAGCCCATGCAATCCTCACTGAAGAGAGTGGGAAGTGATGAGCCCTTCAGAAGTGGGAATGTACACTTTGAGGGATTACATCTTCATTACTCAATAAAGCTGTAAATTATTCTTACTGACTACTTTTGTGGATTTCCTTACTTTAATCCCAAAATGAAACCATCTGCTCTCAGACATTTTTTCCCTGTTCTCATCAACAAATCATTAAATTACCTGGAAATCTGAAAAAAGTACTTAGGAATGAAGTGTTTTTATGAAGTAGCAAATGCTGTTCTCAATTGAAGGGGACATTCAATTGAGAATTGGGGACATTCTTGTAAGAAGCAAAAGAGAATGCATTAACACATGAAGGGTATGATGTGTCCTGTTAAAATGTGGATTTCTGCAACTCAAAGAGCCACATCCAAACCAGTTATGCAAGTTCCTTCGATGGCCAGACATTAAGCCAGTTTGTGAGGCTGAGCGTGAGATTCATCTCATGTTAAAGCAGAAGCCTACATTTGGTGGAATGAACCTCATTTCAATGGTTAGACCTTCAATGATTGTGTTAGGAACTTCAATGTATCAGACACAGATACCAATAATCAGTTAAATGAGTCCCATTCATGCTGCCTTTAAATCATTGTTCTGCAAAAGCAGTGGGATCCCAGGGCTTTCTCTTCTTATTTGCATAATAGAATTAATTAAAGTAGTCCTGCAGTCCTGCAGAAAGAATGTGGAGAACAAAAATTTTCCTTCAATTTTTGTGATGTGGTCTTGTAGCATTGCATTACTAATTTTATTTCCTCTTAAATGCTCAGGTATTAGTCTTCAAAGCTAGAAAAATCTTTTCAATTGACTGCAGAAATCAAGAAAAATGACACTGCTTTATGCAAGTCTTAGAATGAAATGGAAAATTCTAATTTTGGTAAAGAAATAAAAGAAACATTAGCTCATTTGCAACCTTTTTTTTTGTTTAAATTATTTTTGTGTTAAGTATTGACCTCTAGTTTATTTGGGAATAATGTTGGCGTCCTTAAAGAGTTCGACAGTGAAAATGAAGATAAGCTGGTTTATCTTGTAGAATAGTTTATCTGTCTGAAACACCACTTTTCGGATTTAAAAATTCATACAGTAATGCAATTCATACTAGCTATGTGAATTAGAGTCTAGCAGTGTTAATACTCTTTCTTCTCTGGGCCAAGGAAAGCTCTAAGAAATCTTGCCCAGGAATGAATCTATTTAGATGACATAAACATAAGCATTCTGAGCACAACTGCTGTTCCTCTCTTACTGATAAATTCACCCTTTTCAATGCAGAAATCTCCCCTCCCTGCTACAGGGGTTCCTTTGATTTGAGAAAAATTAGAAATCATTTAAAGCCTTCTTGTTGTTCATAAGTACACTGACTAGCTCTCTATACTCACCTGTTTATGCCTCTATTGGCGCAGTCCCACAATGACTAGATTCTAATTTATGTTCATGTCTATCAACTTTCTTTCCCCCTCATTTTATATTTATATTTTGTTTTCTTAACTGTGTTCCATTTTCCCCCTTAGGATGGCAGGTTTTTGTTTGTTTGTTTGTTTGTTTGTTTGTTTGTTTGTTTGTTGTGTGAGGGCTTTTTAATCTCATTTGAAGACTAGGATTCTGGGTTTTTTTCTGATTTTATGAGATGTTATTTTAGGAATATCAAATAAATAGTAAAAAGTAAGCCTTTTTTCCATGTAGTATTTTCCCATACCTGCACCCCTCATCCATTCACTTCACAGCCATTCTTAGCTTTGTGAGTAGTATTAATCATTGTGACTTTCTTGTTTTCAGAGCTGAAAACAACCCAGCAATGCTCACTCTCACTGTCTGGCTGTTAACTCAGTGACCTCTTATCATTTGTGAAGAGCTTTCATTCAGTGTTTGCCCTTCTCAGGTACAGAACTTTGGAATTAGGAGACTGTAGTCTCTACAGTTAGAAAATTCCAAGGCTGATTTAATATTAGCAGCATAAGGACCTTCAAACATTTCCTTTCCGTTTGAAGCCCCTTACAATGCCGTGATAGATAGATGCTAAAAACTCCCAACAAAATAAACAAACAAAAAACCCCAACACACAAGGAAAAAAAAAAAAAAAAATTAGTTGGATTGTTCTGTTTGACTTGCATGGACACGATGGGACTACAGACATTTGCACATTTGTTAGAACTGTGCTCTGTGTAAATGTGGTCTATTTTTGTTCTCCATTATCTTTACTTCAGGAAAGGTGATTCTACTTTTTTCACAATGTATTACCTCTGTTCCCACATTGTAGTCACTGGATCTTTTCCTAAAGAGATTTGGACACTGAATGTAAGCTTCTATTAAACAGAAATCTTCAACATGTTCTAGTATTACTAACAAGATTAATTTTCTTCAAAACTTGGCTGTTTTGGCCCTTCTTTTTCATTGCCAATATTACCAATTACCAAGCAGGAAAAAGGAATCCCTTAATTTTTTAAAAAATTATTACTAGTTTTATTTGGTTTTGTTTTATCCTAATAATTCTTCCAGTACTAGAAACTATCATTCTATCTTCTGAGGAAAAAAAAAAAAAAGTTTCCTTCTGAATCTTGGCATGGTTCTGTGGTCTCTGCTGTCACAACAGCACGATGACATCTGCCTGTGTCATCCCTTCCCTAGGGAGACCTGCCAGCACACTTAACCACCTTTTTGCTTGTATACCTTTAGTGAACCAATGGGATTCTCTGTGCAAGCACAGCACTTTGTAGCATCTGAATATAGCTAGTTTCTAGGCATTTGCTTGCTTGGGGCAAGAATACCTAGGCCTAAATTTAAATTCTCCCTCTGAATGCCAGCTCTTACCATGGATATGTTTTCATGTTACACCCCCATTGAACTCTGCAAAAGAGTGAAGATGCTGTCTGGGAAAGGAATAGTGAGCCAGCTGCCCTCAGCTAAATAGAGAAGCTGATGAGTGTTTTTTGTCATATGCTATTTTGAGAATTACAATTTAGAGTAAAAGAAAAGATAAATACAAGGAGTGTGACAGTGCTGCCAGGAATGTCATTCCAGATGAGATGTGTCCTTAAGGTCTGTCAGTATTGTTATCAATATCCGTGAAGCTCAGGAGCAGTAAAACTTAATTTACTATTTTCAAAAGAAATTTCTATCAACTCAGAAAAAACCCATTCAGATATTTGCCAGTTGCTAACATTATTTTTGTTTTAGTGATAGAGATGTTAAGGTCCTTCAGCCAAAACTTATGAAAAGCTTAATCTGTGAGGATGAACACTTCAAGAATGGTCAGTTGAAATTTTTGATTTTCCTGATTAGGAAATGCATGGCTGTCTGCAAAGCACACAGGATTCCATCAGCATGGGAAGGGAAGTTTCAGGGAAG
>WBNO01017250.1:0-25707 GCA_013400575.1 Peucedramus taeniatus
ATAATATATATATATTAATTAGGGTTAAACCCTAATTAATCAGAAACCTCCAAGTAAGTGTATTACATCTGACATTAAAGTCCATTAACTTGATATTTACTTTGTGTTTGCTCTGTTGCTTGAGAGGCTCAGGAGCAGCTTTAGACTCATCCCTAAAAAAGGAAATGAAGGAAATGGCAATTCCTGGGATTCACATTCTATCCCAGCTCCAAGTGGAATAAATGGGAGATGGAAATCAGTGAGATATATTAGCACCACTCCTTATTTTTCATTCCCCTCTGCCTCTGCCTCCCGAAGAATATCGGTGATGAATTTGCAAATGGCTCTGGCTGGTGACAGAGTTTTTTTAGCCTTCATTATTTATCCCCCCCACTGCACACCTCGATCAGGGATTACAGTGACAAATGCAGGAATAAAAGGCAAAGACAATATTGCAGCGGCGCGGTGTAAATCTCCCTTTACGCATTATTAATTTAAAGAAATCCATTATCCCATCGGGCTCGGAGGGGAGGACAAGGTTACATAAGAGCTGGTAGAGGCAGCTGGGGGTCACCTGGAGACAGAGCCCTGCTGCCACCACCCCGGGATGCTCAGCTTCCTTGGAAAATGGGATTTTCCCGCGTGTTCTTCTGTGGGAAATGGATTTGTAGAGAATTATTATTATATGCCCTTTCCTAACCCAGAGATGGGGCAACTGAGAGGCGTTTTAAAAACTTTTATTCCCTTTTCAGTCTCATTTAAAAAGTGAGACAATACAACTGTTACAATTCACACCATCACAAAAACCAACTATTTCCTAATTAGAATACACTATAAACATTTCTTAACCTATCAACTTTCTTCCTCTCAATTCCTCTCTTTGCTTTGGTTTGGCAAGTTGCTGAGTCCTGCTCACCTCAGAGCAGGTACAGAGGTGTCACCAGAGTGTCTCAATGTGGGTTATTCATGGGAGCAACTGCCACTTCTCTGCTTCTTTTTTGCCTCTGTCAAGGTCAGCATTGAAGCACTAGAGAGGGTATTTCATGTTCAGGTTTAGATGTTTATTATTTCTCATCTATATTACAAGTNCCTAATTAGAATACACTATAAACATTTCTTAACCTATCAACTTTCTTCCTCTCAATTCCTCTCTTTGCTTTGGTTTGGCAAGTTGCTGAGTCCTGCTCACCTCAGAGCAGGTACAGAGGTGTCACCAGAGTGTCTCAATGTGGGTTATTATGGGAGCAACTGCCAGTTCTCAGCTTCTTTTTTGCCTCTGTCAAGGTCAGCATTGAAGCACTAGAGAGGGTATTTCATGTTCAGGTTTAGATGTTTATTATTTCTCATCTATATTACAAGTTGTGAGTTCTACAGCATTCTACTAACAAGCTACAAAATGCTTAACTATCTTTCTATACAAGGTCTTTTAAGGCTAAACTGTCCAATTAAGAAATGACACCTAAATTATTTTCACTTTTAACCCAATAACTAATCACTCAAAGTCTGCAATGTGGATTTTTTATCCAATTACAAAATACCACCCAAACCCATGGAGAAGAAGGTGAAGAAGAAGGTGAAGAAGAAGGTGAAGAAGAAGGAAGAAAATAAAGAAGGAGGACCAGCCTCCACCCTAAAACCTCCATCTTGCTCCATATTTATTACTATACTCTAAAACCCCAAAGTCCAAGTTTTCCACCCTGTGATATTACACACTTCTAATCAAACTACCACAACCCCAGTGCTATCAATAAATTTTGAAAGCCTTCTTCACAGCCTCAGGTCAAATATAGTATTTTCTTGTGGGTCAGTGCCCTTCAGCACAGAAAGTTTAAAATTCTCAGCATCCAGGACTCCAACAAGCAGCCACACATCAAGGCTGAGAGAAGAATAAACCCTCCTTTGCCAGCCCAGCACGTTCGACATCTCGCTGGAGTTGTGAAGAGAAGGGTGTGTGGGGATGGGAGAGGAAAGAGGGAGAAATTAACACTGGTTGGAGAAGGTTTTTCTCTGTTGTGGGCCACTAATTCACCATGACCTGGACAAGGGCCCAAACTTGTGTCGTGTGGGCCACCCACGAGCTCTTAGGTAGCAAAACTCCTGATCCTGCTCTCTGCTCAGGCTCCGAGCCTTCCATGTGTCAATTCTCCAAATCCTTTGAATAAATGAACAAAAAATTGCTCCTGCTCCCTTCTTTCTCTCTTCTCTTTGCCCAGAGACAGGGATTAAATCCTGGGCAACGTCCTCCAGCTCAGAGCTAAGGAAGGCTGAGCACAGGCTCCCTCTCCACCCCTCCAGCAGCGTCAGAAGGGGAGGAAATGCTGCTCCTATCGAGAGGAAGGAAAGAGGAAAACAGATGGAAAGTCCTCAGAATTGGAACAAGTGCCTCTCGAACAATACAACAGGTCCCTTTTACTCCAAAATAACAGAGCCCTTCTGTGGAAATCTAAATACAATCAGGGCATCGACAACAAAGATAACGGGGAAATAATTCTGTGAACCTGGAGCCGGGGCCTGTTTGGTGAGAGCCGCCAAGTGCAGGCCCCGTCCCCATCCAGGCAAAGCCAGGCTTTGATTTCACTCGATTTACTTATTGTTTAAACCTTGCAACAAAAGACTTGGGACTAAAACACCCCCAGCTTGCACCCACAGGCAGGGATTTATCACCAGCTCGGGCCTTGTGCTGTGATTCCCTGGATTATTTCATCTGCTTGACAAATCTATGCTGGTTTCGTGCTTTTTCACTGATTTTTGAGGGAATCTATGGTGCTCTGATTAAGCTCAGTCCTAAAATGTCACTAGGGTTCTGCCTCTGTGTGCTTAAAGCATAAGGTGAGACTAAGGATGGTCAGCACTATAAAATATATACACACACATTATATATATATATAAAATAAAACAGTATATTGAGCATACAACAGTTCTGCCTCTGATGATGCAGCTCAATTGAATCCAAATAAACACAATAAAAGGAGGAAAAAGATCAAATATGAAATTTCTCAAAACCCTAATAAGGGCTAAATTTTCATTTGATCACCTTGTACACTCAAGACTGTTGGTAACTTCCCCAAGTCATCAATGTTTGAAAGAACTTTTTTATGAAAATAGTTAACTTAGATTGTTTTTTATATTCTGAAGTACAACAAATTCCATCCCTTCATAACTGGAAATAAATTATTATCAAAGATACTGTTTTAAGCTTTCAATCCTAATTTAGGTGTCTCAGCATTTGCTTCCCAATGGAAACACCAGAAAGGAAATGTCTGTGTGGAATGTGGGCCCTTGCAGCTTTCTGAAAAATTGGGTTTCTTTAAGAGTCCAGTATTGGAAACTTAAGCTCTCCAGTTCTCTTTCAAAATGTAGACTATGGTTCATTGATTTCTTCCCTTCTGAACTGAGGGACTCAGTCAAGGGGCTTGAAAATAAGATACTTAATAGTAATTTTAAACCCCTTGTTTGCCCTCCCCCACGCTCCCTATACCTTCACAATAAATCCTTTGAAAAACTGGAAATGCTTTAGTGAAAAGACTGATGGGAAATGTTAAAAAATATCAGGCAAGCAACATCAAGTTATCTCTGTTATTTTAGGCCAAACGTGCTTCCTGCTTTTTTCCCCTTCAGACTCCCTCCAGGCCTGCAGTGGAGCTTGGGCTGGGTCCCATCCACAGCAGGTCCCTCGTGCTGGGGTTCCCTGGGGGAAAAATCCTCCTCCTGCAGCAGCACCTCCACCTGTGCAGAGCCCAGGAGCCACAGGCAGGTCCCAGCCCAGCTTGGGAAGAGTTTATCCCAACAAAATCCAAAATATCTGCACATCCCATGGCTGCTGCCATGGGTCCTCTCAGGAAGGAGCCTCAGCTCTGGGATGGAGCTTGTGTGAAGACTTTTCCTCTATAGGAACTTCATTTTAAAGCATGAAAATGCAACACCTGAAAGCTCACTGTGCCACCACTCTGAAAAACCACCATGGGGACTACTGCAAGACACGAAAATTTATGGGAAAAGCATAAAAATATTTCCATAACCCCTCAGTGCAGTCAACGAAAAGGGTCATTACTGCACCTCAGTGCTCCTGGCCTAATAAAACAGAAATTAGTGTGTTTAATAACAGTGCAGGAGGAAGGCTGTGCAATACAGCAGTGGATAATTTGTCAGTGATTAGAAGGTCAATGGGTCAACTCAGGAACAACCCAGCAGCCTCACCTGGGGGGAGCCCTGTCTGTAACAGGAGAAAGCCCCTCCTTTGTGCCAGCTATGTCTCCATGGAGCCTTATCAAAATAGAGTTGGGACTTATCAGTCAGGAGGGAGGCAGAGCCAGGTGACTGCAGAGTCCATCAGCAGGGCCTGCAATTCCCACACTGTGCTTGAAATCCTTTTAAAAAATCAAGAGTAATTTTTCCCCTAATGTAAATATCCTCCCCCACTTAAAAAAAAAAAAAAAAAAGGCTGATTGCACTTTCATCACAAAATTTTATGGGATTACATCACTTCTGCAGGGATATTTTTTAATCACAGTCATCTCAAATGGGAAATTCTGCAGGAATAATGAGGTTTTTGCTCATTCCAGTTTGTAATCCCAGAACCACTCACTGCTGACCCAATCCTGGATAACTCCAGGTCTGTTAAACACAAGGCTGGTCTCATCACAGAATAAATCCCTGCCAACAAGGTGCTTCTTGATAACCCAGAAAGGTGAATTGGTACCTGCCAGCCCTCAAAGTCAAAATTCTGTATTTTCCTGCACACCTTTGCTGTGTCAATGACAAGCTGCTGGGTTTGGTGACAGCAGCTACAACCAGGGAGGAAAATCCAGAGCTGTGAACAGCAGGCTCATGGAATTTCTGGGCATTTTCACATATTTGTGTATCCCCTGTAGGGTCCAGGTTTTGTGTGCACCCAGCCAATTCCAGCTATCCCTGTGTGTGTGCAGTAATGCCATTTACAGAGGCCACAGCTCAGAGCAAACCCCTCTTACACCAGAGGCCAGAGAGACAAAAACTGCACAGAATCCCAGGAAACTTTAGACCTGAACAGACAGAAAAAGACAGATGAGACACAAAACCCTAAAAACCCCAAACCCTAGGGATGTGGTTTGGCCAAGGAGATGGAACGAGGGCCATGGATCTGTCTGGGCTTTTACTAAATCCTATTTTAAAGCTTTTTATGCAAAACCCTCTCTGTTTGTCACTGCTGGGGTTCCCAGGAGCTGAGCCCAGTGTCAGGGATGCTGTGATGGGCACCAGTCCTTGTCCTGACCCTTCTCAGGAATTCCACAGGGGAGGAAATGATCCTGAGCACATCTCCTGGGAGCATCCCATCCTGTCAGTGACTCCCACAGAGCTTCCCCTGCGCTGAGCTCAGAGCTCCACAAAGATCACAGGTGTCACCTTGGCAAAGGTTTTCCTAACAATGTGTTTAAGGTATCATGTGACCTGATATTCCTTTCAAAATTTAATTCACAAGCAGGCAGCAAAGACCAGTTCTGGTCTTTGAAAAGGCTGAAAGCTCACTTATACAAATAATATTTATTATTTAAACATAAAAGAATAATTTAAAAAAGAATGTTAGTCTATTCCATTTGTTTTTAACAGAGATTAAAGAAGGCTGAACACATCAGCAACAATTTTCAGTGCACACGAGCACACACAGCAGCAGGTAAAGGAGCTCTGTTTCATGAGATCAGGTTCCATCCAGAGTGAGGGACAGAAAAGCTGAATTTGAATTGATAATAACATTGTGACTTGAGCTCTAAGGAATTCCCTTCCCCCACCCCCCACTTTGTTTTTTCTTTCCTTTTTGCTTAAAATAATTAAATTGGATGAAGCAAGATACCTGAGCAGTGAACTTTTCCATTCCTCCATTTCCAAGGAAATAAAATCTAGCAACAACTTTATGCACAAGCTTGTTCTCTATGCCAATGGGTCAGTGGCCAATTTAACCATAACAAATAATAGTCTAGTCTTTCAAAGTTTCAACCTCTTCTTTTATTTTTTTTTTAAGAACCCGAGTGCTGGAAGACAGTTTGGATTTCCTCGGCGTCCTCCCCCTGCCAAGTCGCGTTTTCCCTCTGGCTGGCGACCACATCTCCCTGTGAACATCTGCAAACTGCAGCTCCAGACAGCCCCGCTGCAGCAGCTCTGACAGCAACTGGGGGCAGCTCTGCCCTGCAATGATGTCATTCCCCAAATTCTCTCAATTCAGGGAATATCCACATCCAGTGCCTCTTCCCTGCCTTTGCTGTTTCTACAGCTCTGGCTGTGGAGGAGTTAAAATATTTCAGTTCTGAGTTAAGGAACAGTAAAGGTTCTAGTCCAGAGACACTTTTTTCCTCCTTTCTGATAGTGATTGGCTTCCCCTGCACCTCTTTTGTTTTGAGAATTTTGGAGTATGCAGACTTGTGTAATGCAGAGATTGCTTCCAATTTAATTTAGTTGTTTTGTCTTTTATCATAATGGAAACGAGCACAGGATCCTTCCCAGGCTTTCTGCCATGAAAGAGGAGGCAGATTTCACTGCTGTGGTTCCCCAGAACGACAGGGGAGGGAGAGCAGGGGGAGAAGGATTAAATAAGATGCTCATGGAGGGTCAGACAGCAATTTCTGCTTGTCCAGCAAGCCCCAAAACTCTGCTCTTGCATTTTGTGAATTAACATTTGCCCAAGTACTGCGTGGGATCTGCTGGGTGTCATCCCCTAAGAGTCAAAAAAAGTCCTTGAGCCCTTTCTATGTTTTGGTTTGGATTGATTGGTTGTGGTTTTTTAGGAGGAATCCTTTACTTCAGAAAAGGCCCTGGCACAGCTGTGGCTGCCCCTGGATCCCTGGAAATGTCCCAGGCCAGGTTAGACTGGGCTTGGAGCACCCTGGGATAGTGGAAGGTGTCCCTGCCCATGGCAGGGGGTGAAATGGGATGAGTTTAAGATCCCTTCTAACCCAATCCATTCTGTGATTCTCTTGTTCCTGCAGAAGAATGTGAGAATGAGGGACCTGATGAGTAGATCCTCTGCTTTTGGATCCAGAATTCCATGTGGATTCTGATAAAGACACCACACACTTTGCCCCTATTGCCAGCAGGCTGGGTTTTCTCTGAACATGTTTGATTTTTTAAGCCTGTGCTGAATGGTTGGGTCAATCACACTCAGTGCTTCAGCTTCTCAAACAGTTCATTTCAGCTCTTGAGGTCCCTTCCTTCAGGTCCATGGCAAAAGCACTGCCAAAATACAGAGCTACACCTTCCAAAATTCCCTGCAGGAACCTGGGCTTGGTCACTGCAAACACCCTCATGAAACAGTGCCTGGGCTGGACCTTTGAAACAGGAAGATAACGCACAGTGGCTGATGGCTCCTCACAGAATCAACATTTGATCTAAAAACCATCATCCAGGAGACACATTCAAAGCTTTCAGGATTTAGAAACATTTTCCCCACTTAACAGATCTTCCTATGAAGCACAAAATCAAACTATAGGTGCCAAGACAACCCTTGGGGGTTCACTTCAGGTGAAACCCAAACCTAATCATTTTTTGGACAGCCTGGATTCCAGGACAGCTGGAGGTCACAAATCCCTGTGGAATGGCATATCAGACAGTAGGACACCTGATTTTAGTGGCAGAGATACTTCTGCCTGTGGGAGAAAATGGATTTCATCACATTCCCAGCAGCCATCCATCCACATTGAAAGATCCAAGAAATATCACCCAAAAAAGGATGAAGCAAATCTTGAGGACCAGAAGATGTTTGATTATTGGTGACTCTGCTTCTACTCTTACACACACCAGGAAAATTCAGGATTTCTGCCACCAACTGCAAGGGATTGTGAACCCAACAGGAAGGTTTTACCCTGCTGGACAAAATGTGGGTCAGGATCAAATCACCTAAGCCTGGTCTTTATATGTGAATAAACATCTCAGTCATTGTTGGTGGAGTGATTTCCACTGCTGTGCTTTGTCTTGCATTTAATTCCTTACACTTTACAGTAAAGGAGCTGAAATTTCCTCTTGGAAAAGAGGAATAGGTACGGGAACTTTGAGACACAAAATCCATCAGGGAAAAACACTGAATTAACAGGACCCTTATACCAACAGCAGTCAGAGAAAACCAGGCAGAGAATTCATCCCCTGGGAACTCTGGCCATGGTGATGACAGGACACCACATCCAGCCTGCAATCCCATGGCATTCCCTCCTTCACTGTGCACGTTGGGTGTAAATCATCCCAATGTGGGCACAGCCCCAAGGCAGCCAGGAGCCCCTGGGGGACTCCAGGTATGGATGTACCCAGGCACCAGTGCATGACAATCATTCCTGAACAAAATGCCCAAAGATTTGAAGATACACAGCACGAAACCAGCACATTCAGAAACTCCTCCAGAGGCATTTCCCAACAGGCTGCTTCAGCCATGTGATCTGATAATCCCTGTCAAAAGGAGAGAGCAGATTACACCAAATCACAGAGTTACACTGAATTATGACACTCTACAAACAAGGCAGGAGAGCCTCACTTGTTGATGTGTGGGATAAATCCAAATACCTGCTCCTCGTTCCCTCGGCCAGCCCCTGAGCCAGAGCTCTCAGAGATTTGCTGGAAATCACTGAGATTTCCTGCAGAGAGCCAAGTTTCTGGTTGCACTGCTAAACTCTTCTCTAAACATGATTCAGCAAGACACAGCCTGCACCCCTGCAAGTGCAGGAGCTCCTCTGCTCCAGGGCTAAAGGGGTGGAGAGCAGAGAGGAAGAAACCCACCCACAGCACAACACAAACAGAGCCAAACCCTGCTGAGGTATTTGTCCACCTGCTTGGACTGCACAGGACTGGAGCAAAGCAAACACAATCCCTGAGCTATCAGCAGATAGCACAGTTCATGGTTAACTTCAAGTAGCACAGAACACACCTCTTGAGAAACAGCAGCAGCTCAAACAACCTCAGAACAAAACTGAAAACACACACACACCCAGCACCTTCAGAAGGGTGGATGGCTCTGGCTCCCAAAACTCAGAACTGAAAGTACACAAGGTCACTGCTGCTGTACTTACACAGACACGTGAGGACAGGCAAAAACTGAAATGCTCTCTAATCCCTACCCAGCAGTGTTTTTCAGCTGCCTCATTTTCACCACATTAAGCCTCAAATGATGCTTTCTGGCCAGATCTCCACCCAGAACACAAATCTCTGAGCTGTTTCTATCTCTGGTAAGGGTTTGTAGAGCGTCCAGCACAGTGTTTGTAGGTGGGCCTTGCAGAGCTGGGCCTGAGAAATTCTCCAGGATGAACAATCCCAATTCCCACAGCTTTTCCCCACAGCAGAGATTCTTCATCCCTCTGATGCTCTTGGCCTCCTCTGGATCCATTCCAGCAGTTTCCTGGGGCAGCTCTGCAGGTGGGGGTCTCACCTGAGTGGGGCAGAAGGGCAGAATCCCCTTTTCCTGCTGCCCAGGCTGTGGGATCAGGGCTGTGGGATCAGCCCAGGCCTCAGGGAGGTTCTGGGCTGGGGCATTTCCAGCCTCTCACTCACCAGCACCCCAAGTTCCTTGTCCCCAGGTTGGCCCTGAATCTGGATTGATCCCAAAGGTTGCCCTGATCCAGAGTGAAGCTGGCAGCACAGCTAATCTCAGGTAAAACAGAATTCCCACACCCAGCATCCATGAGAGCCTGTTAATATCAGGATTAATACCAGGATTACAGGTATTAATAACCCCTCCAGTGGATATTGATATCAAGGGTTTGACCCTTTGCTGTGGAACACCCACCCTGACAACTCCCTCTCCTCACACACCAGCCTCTTTTTATTTTTTCCAAGCCATCCTAAACAGAAGCCTATAAAATACCTGTATTAAAGTTTAGTCTGGGATTAGCAGGAGGGCAATAGCTCTGTGCAGCTCCATCCAGCACACACACAAAGGAAGGCAGAGGGACATGATGGCTTTTTCCACCCCCCTGATTTATAAGTGTCCCTGGCTATAGGTCAGAGGAATGAGCAGCACCTGGGGAGCAGGGCTGAGGCAGGAGAGCAACCCCAGAGTGCAGGGGAGATAACTACCCTGGCTGGGCAGACAAATTAGATAATTAAATGGAAACAGGCGAGATAAATTGCACTTTCTTAATTGGGTTATCAAGAAACAATAGTGACTACGAATGACCTCACTGTCTGTGTAGTCTAACACTTCTCTCTGTAGGAACTAGGAGGGAGTTATTCGTCTAGGCCAGGGTTATTGTTGGCCTAGAAAATGAATGTTTAAGAACAACTGGGTTTTTTCCTCTCACCAGAAGCCATTACAGATAAAAATCTTAGGTCTGCTGGTTTGGGAGAGGGAGTGTGCACAGGATGGAAGGAGAAGGGGAGCACAAACCTGGGAGGAGATACCTCACCAAAGTGAGCTGAAGTGCAGGTCAGTGGTGATGAACCTGGGCTTGCTCACAGCCACCTGAATGGTTCAGGGGAAATGGTTGTGTGCTCTGTGTGTGTGCAGAGAGAGACAAAAAGCACTGCAGAGCTCCTGAGATGCTCCAGAGAGCACAATGGGCAGAGTGCAGGAGACTGGGAATGAGTCAGCCCCCAGCCAGGCCAGAAAAGGACCCATAACTGGGATTTTATGGCTCAAACCTTCCCTCCACCACAAAGTCACAAGTGTGGATTGTGGGAAATGAATTTGTGGAGTTATAGAAATAGAAATACAGATATAGAAATAGCTTCTGATTGTGATGGCGTGAATTATAACATCTGTGTTGTCTCACCCTTCACATGAGACTGAAAATGGAATAAAAGTTTTTAAAAGGCCTCTCAGTTGCCCCATCTCTGGGTCAGAAAAAGGCTCAATCCAACATGGATCTTTGTGGAAGTCAGCACTGGCAGAGGGGAGGATAGGGAAGAGTGGGAAAGTTCCCAGCTTCCCCTTGACCACAAGTGGTGGAGCTGAAAGGAATGAACAGACTCAGGACCATGGGATCCAAACTGACCTGTGCTGGAAAATCAGGATATTCTGACCCAGCCTCCTGAGGCAAGGCAGGATCAGACCCTTCATCACACTCAGCTTGGCCCTCCTCACTGCCTGGTTGCCCTTAAGGACATGGAAGAATTTGGCTCCTGGCTGAGCCTGGCCAAAAGCTCTAATGGCAAATAAAACTCTCCTCCTTATAGGGTCCTGCACTACAGGGGTGGGTATTCAGTAAATACATTTTCACAGGAATGAATAATTCACAGGAAAAGCTTCACATTCACCTGTATTGCCAGGCAAGGCAAGGTGGACACTAATTTCATATTTTTACAGCCCTGGTGAAAACAGACCTAGGAAAACATTGCTCCAAAAATGAGCCTGTGTAGGCTGAGCCAAGCAAATATTGAGCTGTGTCACCTCTTCAGCAAAAATTGAATTACACCTACTTCTCACTGTGCTGCTACACAACAGAGCCTAAAGCCATCCAAATCCACTATTTTAAAACATTTTGAATAATGTCAGGATCTCGATACTATCTGTGGAGCTATCACTCCATCAAGCTCAGATCCTGTTTGGGAAAAAAAAAAATTAAAAACAAAAAAATAAAAATTATATCCAGCAGTCCTTTGGAGCAAACCATACCAAACAACTCCCATGCTCACAGGACACGGGGAGCAGGGGTGGGAAGCTGAACATGGACTTTCAAAGAACATTTGGAAGAAAGAACCAGCATATGGCTTATGTTTAAAAACCTCTCTTGATTCAACGCCCCCGAGGCTACGGGGCTGCCTTGAAGCCCCTCGGTCTGGGCTGTCTGTGTGCTGTGTTTTGTTAAAACAGCCCCTCTTACCCTTCACTGAGCTAATGAACATTGTGATCTTGCTTGTGCTCAGTTATTAACATGCTGGAATGGATTCTAATTCCACACACACTTCCATGTACCTCTGGTCCCCATTTAGGATGCCGAGAGTTGCTGCAGCCGCCCAACTTCAGAGCAGAAAATGCACTGCAGGATGTTTGCAGCTTGTTAGCTTGGACCTGAAGCACTTCCTCAAAGGCACTGCTACCTAAAGCTACTTTTGCTGCAGGTTCCTATTAAGATACCCCATTCTCCCTCCTTATTTTTATTCAGAATGACAGGAAACCAAAAACATCAAGTGTGGACCTTCTCTTCAGGCCTCCAAGAGATGTAATGAAAAACATAATTAAGGGCTGCATCCAAGATCATGTTTAAATATTCCAGTTCTGGAAAGGCCACTGACTTCCTTCAGCTGGTTTCCCAGAATGGGACACCTTTGGGCATTTGGAGACTGAAACAACATCAAGGAAAAGAAAGGAAGGCTCTTCCATTTCTTTTGCACTTCAAGTTAAAAGACCTCAAGCACATGGGCAATGTCCACACCCTCACTGCAGCAGGGAAGGAGTGGCATCCTCATTTTTAGCAATAAACAGCCTGAGGCACAAGGAAAAACAGATCCTATGGCTCCTAGACAATGCATAATTGGGGGAAAAATTAATATGAACAAAAAAGCCGTGGAGTGGTTGACCAGTCACAGTCACACGCTCCGTGCACAGCCCGGGTCCCTTCCTGTGTCCCAGGCCATTAAATATTAACAGGCTGGCTGCAAACAGAGTGCTTTCTGAAAGAAAAGATGACAGGACTTTCCACCTTGAGAAATATCAGGAATTTACTCCATCAGACTCCAGTTTCCCCCAAGCCCCTGAGGATATTGGCTGCCTGGTTGGGTCTGCTGCAGAGAATAGGGAGTGAGAACATCTCAGTTCTCCTTCTCACTCTGCCAGGCAAGGGAACCCTCTCCCCCTTTTTACTTTTCAGGGAATTCTGAGATGAGAAATTGTCCCCTGCATTTTTATGTAAATGGGTTTTTCTCTATTCATGGATGGGACTCCCTCTTCCCCAGAATTCTCAAAATATTTGAAAACGGCTCTGTTAAATCAAGAATCTTTATAGGCTGAGGTTTAACAAGGCAACTCTACAAGAATAAATATTAACGTGGCAAAATCTTCTACTTTTATCTTGTTAGCATCAGACATTCAAATAAATCTTTCATTATTTACAACTTTGGATTTCCTGTGACTGACCATTTCCAAGCAGAGTAATAATTACATTTAATTTTAGATAAGTCAGGTCATCTTACCCCTAAATTTTTAAAAATAAATTAATTAAATCATCCCCCTAGCTGCTGCCAGACAACTAAAATTCGCTTTTGAATCCATTCAGCCTCTTCTTAAAGGAACAAAGCCATGAATGTTCCCCCAAAAGCAGTATCCGTGATGGATAATTTCCCTTTATGTATGAGATCAATGGATATGGGTTCAACATAAAAATTGCAGCTCCCATTCGGGAGATTTACATGAACCCTCTGCAGTCCTACTTTATAGTCAAGCAGGGGAGAGTTAATTATTTCTCCAGAATTTATCTTCGAAATGGATATTCAGTGGCTCTGTTATTCACCCTACTTTGCAATGAACTCTGCACTTCCCTACTTTCCTCCCAGGAAGAGGCAATCGAAGACAAAAGCCTGCAAATGATAGACAAGGGCAGAGGCCATGTCCAACTTTGATATCTTGTTGATAACGTATTGTACAATTAGATCAATTTGACAATTTCCATTATGGCTGATAAAATATTTATCGAGCCTTGGAGATGATGTCTGATCCCTGTGCCATTTGTTTCACTAATGGGGGAGATATTTACCAAATCAGGGGAAAGCATTCAAATTTCACATCCTCATAGCCTCCCCAACATTAGATTTGCAAATTACTGGCTGAAGCCATAAATTACAGCAGAGCACAGCCAGGCTGATGCCAGGCTGACAGGGTAGGTGGATGGCTGGCGATGACATTGTTTCACAGGAGCATTAATCATAGCAGCAAAGAAAATACTCTCAAATTGGTCCATAAGTCTAAATATTAAGGAATGAGAAGCAGGCTGCCGGGAGATAGCTTTAGCTGCAGCTGGAAAATTAGGAAATGAAAAACCCTTTCTATTATTTAACAAATCATCTTAATAATGTTTTATGCCGTAGTGCCAGCAAGCAAAGGAAATTCCTATTCTTGCCCATTTGCTCTTTATCCTCATTGCTCTTTAATAGGAATATTAATAATCTGAGGATTGGTGCAGATGTAGCCTGAGCTGTATTTTTCTTCTGCTGTAGCTTAACTAAAACCAGGATAAATACTGAAGGAAAATAGAGTTTTGATTTCCATGTTTAAACCGTTTGCTTTGTCAGCAGCACCAACGGGGGCTTGAGCTCCTCTTCTGTTCTGCTCAAGGTCAAGCACATGTTTACTTCTGTGCAGGCCAAACTTATTAAAATCCCACAAATCAGATAAACAGCACAATCCAGCTTACCATGGATGTGAGAGAGGCCTGTAATCTCAGGGGGGAAAAAAATACAGGTATCATTGTTGCTTAAATACGAGCCCTGCTGATTAATTTAAGAGCAAAGCACCACCTTTAGAGGGTGATTAGACAAGGAACAGCTTCAAATGCTCTGTGCTCAGGGCACTGTCAGCCCTGAGCCTCCCAGCACCGTGGCCCAGGGTTGTTCAGACAGCACTAAAATAAGTTGAAGGTGATACATTTGTCTGGCAGACATAATTAAAGGTATAATGTTGGTGCTGGAGGTCAGAGTTGTGGAGTCCTAAGGCAAAAGAGCTTGGAAGGAAAGGGCTCGGAAATAAGGGAATGAAGGATGAGGCTGCTCAAGCACCTGACACCTCTCAGTGAGCCAGGGGAGGGGATTCTCTCTGCTCTGCTCTCGTGAGATCCCACCTGGAATGCTGCAAACACTTCTGGTGCCCCCAGGATAAGGACATGGAACTGTTGGAGAAAGTCCAGAGGAGACCATGAATGTTCCCCAAGGGAACTGGAGCACCTCCCCTATGAAGCCAGGCTGGGAGAGTTGGGAATGCTCATCCTGGGGGAGAGAAGGTTGTGTGGAGACATCACAGCACCCTCCAGGATTTGAAGGGGCTGCAGAGAAAGAAGAAAGACTCTAGACCAGGAGTTGGAGTGGCAGGACAGGGGGGAATGGGTTCAAACTGAAAGAGGAGGAGTTTAGGTGGGATACTGGGAAGAAATTCCTGGTTGAGAAGGCAGGTCCTGGCACAGAGAAGCTGTGACTGTCCCTGGAATCCCTGGAATTGTCCAAGGCCAGGTTGGATGGGGCCTGGGATAGTGGAAGGTGTCCCTGCCCATGGCAGGGGGTTGGAAAGAGATGATTCTTAAGGTCTCTTCCAACCCAAACTTTCTATGATTCAAACTAAACTTACAAAGCTTTATCTCTCAAGCCTGATGTTCAGATTTTCCTCCCTTTCACCAGTAAAAAACAGGTCACAGGTCAGAATTCCCAACAGGGTCCCAGCCACCAAGGGCTGTGCCTTGGTGGTTCCCACTGGTGTCTGGATTTCCAACAGAACTCTACACCCAGGGCATACCCACATCTTCAGGAACCTCCAGCTGTTATTCAGTGCCCAAATGCCATTTGGGCATCACATTTTGGGTTTTTGGACACACCACTGGTGTTAGGTATCTATTCTCCCTTTAAAAATCCATTGGAAATTTAGAGGAGGGTTCATAAAGGACCTTGAGACTGAGCAGGGAAGTGTTTGCACAGTCACAGTGTTAAATAAAATGCTAAAGAATGGTTTTGCCTCTGTCAAAGCCTTCAGCACTATCTCTGTCTGCTGGATTTGTGGGTTCCACCAAAAGGAGCAGCACAAGGTGACCATAATGGTCTTCTGTTGTGTAGCTCCTCCTCCTCCTTCCCAAGGGAAGACGTAATTTCCTTTTTTTTTCACTGGGGAAAAAATGTCCTAATCACCAGGGCCTGCAGACTGTCAACCTTTCCTGCTGAAGCAGCTCCTCCTGCACAAAGTGAGACAGCAGGAAATTGTCCCCATCAGCTGAACTATTGCCTAAAGGCTAAAAGATGCTCTTCCTGTTAATAGACTGTGAATGAGTAAAATCATAAATAATAGCTGTATTTCCTCAGTAGATTTTCTGAAACCCAAAAAACCTTTATTCAGTGCCACCAAGACAAAGGAGATGATGACAAATGAACAGGAGATGTTTCATCCCTCAGGTCAGCACCTAATAATGAGGTTTTGTGTAGAGGAGTTACACAGGCAGCACATCCCAAAACTGGGATTTTGGGGGCATTCTGAGGATCCACATCTCTCCCTGCACACCTCAGCACTGCACTGGATGGTGCTTTTTAACCTCCCACTGTCCCCTATTTCCTCTGCTCCACACCTGCTGAACAATTCTTACTGGTTTATACTTCCCTAGGCCTGTAAAATGTATTTCCCTCAGGCCTGAAAGGTGCATTTCTCTCAGGACCATAAGATGTGTTTCTCTTAGGCCTGTAAGATCTATTTTATTTAGGCCTAGGATGAGTTTCTTTCAGCCCTGTAAGATGTGTGTTTTCCTCAGGCCTGTAGGATGTATTTCTCTGAGGCCTGTGAGATTTATTCTCTTAAGCCCATAAAATGTATTTCTCTTAGGCCTGTGAGATGCATTTCTCCTAGACCCATAAGATGTGTTTCTCTTAGACTCAGAAGATGTATTTCTTTTGGGGCTGTAAGGGGTGTTTCTCTTTGGCCTGTAGGATGTGTTTCTCTTAGGCCTTTCAGATGTTTCTCTTAGGGCCATAAGATGTTTCTCTCAGGCCTGCAAGATTCATTTCTCAGCACAGGACACCTCTCACACAACCTCTTCTTCATGAGAGGTCACATCAGGAGAAAATTCACCTCTGAGCTCTCTGCCAAGCCAGAACCAACTTTGCATGTTCATTGTGTAAAACTAGGGCTGGTGGAAGCTTCTCCCAGGACATTATGGGCTCAGGAAAAGAAGCTGAACTCCTTATTGCTCCTGATGTCTTAAAATCTGGCACAGCTTCCCAAAGGCACCTTCATGGTCAGAAAAAAACATCCCAGTTCATAGGACCATAAGATGTTTCTCCTAGGCCTGTAAGATTCATTTCTCAGCACAGGACACCTCTCACACAACCTGTCCTTCATGAGAGGTCACATCAGGAGAAAATTCACCTCTGAGCTCTCTGCCAAGCCCTTGCAGGTTCGCTGTATAAAACAAGAGCTGCTGAAAGCTTCTCCCAGGATGTTCTGGGGCTCAGAAGAAAACCCCATCATTGCTCCTGATGTCTTAAAATCTGGCACAGCTTCCCAAAGGCACCTTCATGCTCATGGTTATCCATTTTGCCAGCCCACCACAGACCCAAAACAGCAATAAATCCCTGTTCTTAGGGCCATAAGANTAAGATTCATTTCTCAGCACAGGACACTTCTCACACAACCTGTCCTTCATGAGAGGTCACATCAGGAGAAAATTCACCTCTGAGCTCTCTGCCAAGCCCTTGCAGGTTCGCTGTATAAAACAAGAGCTGCTGAAAGCTTCTCCCAGGATGTTCTGGGGCTCAGAAGAAAACCCCATCATTGCTCCTGATGTCTTAAAATCTGGCACAGCTTCCCAAAGGCACCTTCATGCTCATGGTTATCCATTTTGCCAGCCCACCACAGACCCAAAACAGCAATAAATGCCTGTTCCTTGCCCCCCCTGACACCCTCACCCAGCCATTCCCAGTGGCAGGGGAGAAGTTCCTACACCTTTAAGAGGGAAATCTGCAGGCAGCACTGCCTGCTTGGTTTGAGATAGCAAAGTTATTGTCCTTTGGGCTGTCTGGCAGCCCCTTGTGTCCCTTGGATTTATCTCACACACATGATGCAGCTTTGTGGAAGGGATCGGGAGGGACTTTGCATTCCTCTGGTGGGATGATATGAGTTTGTGTCTAAATCTGTTCCATATGACCCACCTCACATGCTTGGTGTCTCGCCGATTCACTTGGAAAGGTCAAGAAGTGTTTCAGCTGAGGCTTCTCAGTCAAGGGGTTTGTTAAGAAAAAGGGAAACCCTGCTGGTAGAATTGGGACCTCATAAAGGTGCTGTGAGCACTTCTTATTCTTTTGCATGGGTAAATTTTGGGGGCAGAACGGGAACAGGTGAGGCTTCACCTGTGGGACTGTGGGTACAGCTCTGAGGGTCTCACAACCTTCCCACATTGGAAGATGGACAATCTGGGATAAATAAATCCTTAAAACAGTCTGGGATAAATAAATCCTTCCAAGTCCCACAAAATCTGCTACATCAAGAGGGTTTCTCACCCGGTTTCTAACAGCTAACAACACTTTCTGAACCAACTGAGACACTCCTGCTTTGCTCCTGGCCCAGCAGAGCTCAAAGCTGTGCAGAAAAACGAACCAAAACCCCACAAAATGTAGAGATCAAACAAATTCAAAACCACTCCTAAAAGCCTTCCAGGTCACTTGACTCAATAATGAGCTACTGGGAACCAGTGACAGCAACTGGGGCCAGCGCTGACCTCAGGTTTGCTGAGCAGGGTGCCCTCCCCATGCCATAACCTTGACGTTCAAATCAACACCTCCCAACAACAAACATCTCCCAGGGGATTTATCTCTGGCAGAGCAGTTGTCCTTTCTCTGGACAGCACAGCCTCACACCGAGTGCCTCCACTCCACTCCCATGTGTATTTTTGGGATATGATGGCAGACATCATACCCCCAGAGCAGTAAAGCAGGGAACAGCCAACAGTTTTGCAAGGAGGGAATTTGAGGGAGGGGTGTAAAGAACACCTAAGGATTTTTTATTGTATTGCATATATATTGCAACGGTTTTTACAATTTAAATCTCCCCAAAGGGTTGAAATTTCAAATCATGAAAAACAAAGCAGAGAAAGGAATGAGCAGAGAACTGAGTTTTAGCCAGGGCTGCTGCATTTTCTGATTGCCAGAGTCAGAAGATCATCAACAGGGATGAAGATCTAAAAGATCTTCTATCTATGTTATAAAAGAAAAAAAGATTTCTATCTATGTTATATTTAGAATAGTATTGATTTGTATAGTGGGGTTTTTTTCTGTATCTTGGGTAATGATTTCGTGCTTTTGTATTTTCTGTAATATTTGGGCAATACTTTGTTATATGTTTAAATCTTTTATATTTGAAATAGTTTTTTTGGTGAATTCTGTTAATATTTTTGTGGAGCTGTTTTATTGAGGAGTTATATGGAGAGTCATGAGGGTTTTTTTTGAGTTTTTGATTTGCTGTTTCTAGAAGATTTTTGAATTGTTCTTTTAAGATGTTTCTTTGGATTGAGAGCAGAGAGAGGTAAAATGCTTAGAGATATTTCTCTGAGGTTCTGATTTCAGGGAAAAGAAAATCAAGCTTATTGTTAACCAGCAGGTTAAAGGAAGGCTCAGGTAGATGGTTTCTATCTTATTGTTTTTGCTGAAATTTGAACAATAGCTGTGCTGCAGTTCTGTGCTTCACCTCCTTAGGAGAATTGTAGGTAAAATGGAAATACCTGGTTCTCATCAGGGAATGCAACCCCTCGAATTACCAGTGATCTTCAGACAGTGATGCTGTTTAATACCAGCCCTCAAAACACAAATCAACCAAAATAAATCTATGAAAATCACCATTCTTAAAAAAAAAATCCATATTGGCATCGGCTGGGATGATTTGAGGCTCTCATGTCTGAGCACAGACAGGCAATAGAAGAATTCTTTCAGAAACGCTGTTAGAAAATCTGATTATTTCTACCAGTTTGGATGGTAAAATCCATCCAACCTCTCCCAATCAGGTTTGACACATCCTGCTTCATTCTTGCTCCCCAGGACTCACACAGACCCCAGCCAGGAACAAGAGGAAAATGTTTAGGACGATGCCATGGACTGAGAACTACAATCATCATTTGAAATCCTCACAGTGCTGTGTATTCATGAGTAGCTTTTGTCCCCTCAGGTGGAACATAAATAGATTAACAACTGACCATCTCCAAAATCAACACCTTCACTTCCTTCCTGTGCAGATACTTCAAAAACTTCCCTTTCCCATGTGCCTGTCATGAAGAATCACAGCGGGTTTGGGTCAGAAGGGACCTTAAAGCTCACCCAGCATCCTGCCATGGGCAGGAACACCTTCCACTGTCCCAGGCTGCTCCAAGCCCAATCCAACCTGGCCTTGGACACTTCCAGGGATCCAGGGGCAGCCACAGATGTGCCAGGGCCACCCCTCCCTCACAGAGAATTCCATCCCAATATCCAACCTGAATTCCTCCTCTTTCAGTCTGAACCCATTTCCCCAAATCCTGTACCTATCTGCCCATATAAAAAGCCCCTCTCCTTCATTTTTAAGCCATTCCAGGTGCTGGAATGCTGCAGTAAGTTCTCCCTGAAGCCTTTTCTCCTCCATGCTGAACACTGCTCTTTATAACTCCCTGAAAGGTGGCTGTGCTCAGGTGGGGTTGGTTCTTTCTCCAAGCAACACTGACAGAACCAGAGGACACAGCCTTAAGTTCCACCAAGGGAAATTTAGGTTGGATATTAAGATAAAGTTTTTTACAGAAAGAGTGGTAAAGTTCTGGAATGTTCTGCCCGGGGTGGTGGTGGAGTCACCATCCCTGGGTGTGTTTAACAAAGCCTGGATGTGGCACTGGGTGCCAGGGTTTAGTTGAGGTGTTGGGGCTGGGTTGGACTCGATGGTTTTGAAGGTCTCTTCCAACCTGGTGATTCTGTGATTCTGTGAATCGTCAGCCCTCTCAGCCTGTCTGAAGCTCTCAGAACCACCAAAGGTGAGATTTAGGAGCTTGAATTCATTGCAGAGCCCACAAGAACACGCAGAAGCCAAGGTGGCCTCTGCCACCACACCTTTAGAGCTGGCACAGCCCGGGGGCTCCTTCACACCAGCACTGAGGACATCACCCCGCGTTTTCCCCTGGTTTAGAGCAAGCTCTCACAAACTCCTCTCTCCAGCAGGCCTGGTGGGTGGCCAGTGATTTCCCTGTTGCACTGGCAACTCCAGCTCCTAATCCCCCTGCTAATTCCCGGGCTGATTGGCTTTGCTGGCCATGGATAAGTCGTGTCCCTGGTCCCTCACACGGTGACCGGACACCACCTCTCCCCGCTCGCGAGCCAGCTCCAGGCCTGAACAAAAGGCAGCCTGTTTGGTCACCCTTCCTTCTGAGAGGCTTAAGGACATTTTTGTCATTTTTGAACAGCTAATATCTTGCAGAGGGGGGCGCAAAAAAAAAAAAAAAAGAAAAAAAGAAAAAAAAGTTGCCTAATCTCTTTAAATTTTGGCTTTACTTCTTGAAAAATCTGAGCGCAGATGCTTAGTGCTGGACTATGTTCCATTAGACTAATTAGGTCAAGATTACCTACAATGGTATGACTCCACCAACTCAATTTAAATTCCCTCCCTCCTGTCCCTAAACTTGCACTGTTTGGAATTTTTCTCCCTTTTTCTCTTTCCTCCCCCAGGGAGCACAAAGTGTGTGGGCAACTATTAATAAAAAGAACCAATAAAGAAATAAAACACCTGAGCGAATGAATACCAGACGGAATCACAGAATCCTGGAATGGTTTGGCTTAGAAGGAACCTGAAAACTCATCCAGTTCCATCCTCTGCCACAGGCAGAGACATCTCCCTCTATCCCAGGCTGCTCCAAGCCCAATCCAGCCTGGCCTTGGACACTTCCAGGGATCCAGGGGCAGCCACAGCTTCTCTGGGCACCCTGTGCCCATCCTCACAGGGAAGAATTCCTTCCCAATATCCCACCTAACCCTGCCCTCTGTCAGTTTGAAGCCATTCCCTTTGTCCTGTCCTTGTAAACAATCTCTTTCCATCTTTTCTGTCGGCTCCTTCAGGCACTGGAAGGCCACAATTAGGCTGCCCTGAAGGGTGAACAACCCCAATTCTTTGCCTTTCCTCCATCTCTCTGATCATCCTGGTGCCTCCTCTCCAGCAGCTCCATGTCCTTCCTGTGCCACTGAACCTGAGCTTTAACCCCACTGCCTGTCCCTTCCCTCTGCAGGTGGCCCCAGGAGCTGATGTCACTGGCTCTGTGACATTATCCCCACAGGAATCACCAATTCAGCCAAAAGGACTCACTCTGCTGTGGCCTCTCAGGTGCAGAGATAAGGGGAGCAGCCAAAGGGGGGGTTCAGAGGCTCAGCCCCACCTGGCAAGGACAGGTGAGGTGTGGCTGGGCAGGCAGACCAGCACAGCTGGGTGACAGGAGCACAGGGCTTGTGGCTTCTCTGCTTCCTTTTTCTACCTCTGTCCAGGCTGGGATTGAAGGCACTTGAGATGATAGCTCCCATTCAGACTCAGGTGTTTATTGTTTCTTATCTATGTTTCAGCCTCACAGCAGTGAGTTCTGCAGTCTTTCATTAGCAAGGCACAAAATGACCAACTATCTCCTGTTACAAGGCCTTTTAAAGGTTAAACCATTCAATTAAGAAATGATACCTAAATTATTTTCACTTTTAACCCAATAACTGATCACTCAAAGTCTGTAGTGTGGACTTTTCTGTCCAATTACAAAACACCACCCAAACCCATGGAGAAGAAGGAAGAAGGTAAAGAAGGAGGACCAACCTCCGCCCTAAAACCTCCATCTTGCTCCATATATATCACTATATTCTAAAACCCCAAAATCTGTTTTCCACCCTGTGATATTACACACTTCTAATCAAACTCCACACCCATAATCTCAGTGCTATCAATCAATTTTGGAAGCTTCTCCACGGCCTCAGGTCAATGCAGTGTTCTCTTGGGGGTCAGTGCCTGTCAGCACAGAAAATTTAAAATTCTCAGCATCCAGGGCTTCAACAAGGGATGACACAGGAGGTAACAGGGACACTGCCCTGAGTGCCACCTCCTGCCACACACAGCAAAACATTTCAAAGAAAAGCAGAAGCGGCAATGTCTGCTTCAAACATTTCACAACAGATTGAAGGGATCCCAGAATATCCTGAGCTGGGAGGGACCCATCCAGTCCATCCAGTCCAGCTTCTGGCCCTGCACAGACACCCCAAAGTCCCACCCTGTGCCCAGGAGCTTTGTCCAAGCTCTCCTGGAGCTCCTGTTCCCCTCTGGTGCCAGAGTGACCTCAGAGAGGCAACACAAGCACCGAGGGTGAAGTTTATTCCATATTTATTATGGTTTATTCGCCAAACCAGCGCTGCAGAGTGAGGTAGAATCAGGTGAATTACTCATCCGTTGATATTTTCAAGTTTTCTTTCCTCAAAATACAAATTTTAACATTTAGAACCTTTTCACACTCTGTTCAAATGCCTGAAACAAGCCGGAATAACTCCACGATAAACAAACAACCACGGGAGGGAAAGGTGTGAAGTGCCTGGTGTGGCTTCACTGGGCTGGGTGTTTGCTTCTCCTTCTCCCAACCAACTCCTGACGACCAGAAACAACCCTCAGGAAAACCTTCCTCAGAAATTCTGGCTATCTTCATGGCAAAGGCTTTGAGAAAGTCAAAGGTTCCCCAGGATTTAAGCAAGAGCAAACTCGGAGCAGTTCATTTTTCATCCCACAAATGTTTAAACATGAGCATAACTTTACACACTCATTCACCCAGTGATGCGTATCAAATGTGGGCTTGTCATTTCCTTTCCTTAAAAATATGTTTTATTCGACTTAATGTGGAATTTGTTTAAGACACAAGATCAGTTATTAATATGTTCTTTCAATTTTGGGAAGATATGAATATCTCCTTTGGCTGCACAGCATAATAGTCCATTTATCAGCGAGTGAAGCCTCTGGAGGGATGAGATTTTTTTATTTCAAATACACTTTAGCAATTATTGGAAAAGATTCAGCTTTTTTTCTGGGAGAAATATGTCATGAAAGTAGAAAGATGAGGGAAATGCTTGTGTGCAACAGAGGCTTTTCTCTGATAGCAGCCTGGTGCCCGTCTGGACAGATCCCTGAAGACACAAGAAATCCCAATTAAATCATGAGTGCAGAGCTCTGCCTACATGGAGCTGATGTCTGGATCAAGACCTTGGAATGTCAGCTTCAAAATTTCCCTGGCAATTGCATCACACAGCCTCCTGATATGAAAAACTCGAGTGCAGAGAGGCATTTCCCTCCTCTTTCTATTTTAGGGACTTTTGTACCTCTAAGGGAAAAAAAAAAAAAAAAATGAAGGCAAAGATGATGACAACAGAAAGCACCCAACTTNAAGCACCCAACTTCAAAAAAAAAAAAAAATCAAACAAACAAACAAAAAGCTGCTGCATTCAGCAGGAAAAGTGTGAAAGGAGGGAATCTGAGGGTCACTGAGCCAAGGAGTAGCTGATTAACTTCAGTCTGATAATATCTCCAATATTTCACTCAAATCTGTGGCCTGAAATACAACGTGAAATACAACACATATTTGATCTCTCTCACACCAACTCAGAGTGAGGCAATAAATATTTCCCTACAGAATCATTTCCCTGTAAGCAGAGATTTACTGTAACCCAAATCACAATTTATTCATTTCAGAGCATTAAAAGCTCATCAGCCTCTCACTGGAACTTGGATCACTGGAAGAGGATCCCAGAGCACAACTCCCAGACAGTATCCATAGGAAAAAAAACCCAAAAACTGCTATAGATATTTTATCCACTAAGATGGGGGCATGGGGCTGATTTTAGTTCTCTTTGTAGCCATCTAGAAGACAGGAAAAAATAAGATTATTAAAAGGAAAACAATAAACAATGGTGGCCTTTTAGTGACTGGGTGGTTATGTTTAGAACTAACATTTCCAAACTCAAATTGACAGGAACTAAACACAATCAGGCTTGGGTCAAACAAAACTTCTGCAAGTAAAACAATGAAAACTCTACTGGCTCCAGCAGAATTCCCTGCCTTGGAGAGGTTAATTCTGTCTCCTCACTCTCATAAATCCATGAAAAATTATGTGTTTGCTGCATCGAGAAGTGGGAAACAATATCTTCCCAATAAGCCAAAAAATATGTGCAGCAAAGAGGATATAAAAGAAAAAGTGTGCAAAAAAGAATTTGGGGAAGGTGGAATTCTGGCAAGCCCAAACCCAGGCGTTAATGGATTTTTTAATAACTCAGCACCACACAGAAACAGGGAAGCACCTGCCAAAAGCACAGCAAGGTCAGGCAGATGTCACATCCACGTTAAAATTAAAAAATTAAAATGAAAGCCTGAGAAATTCTGTGAGCATTGGCTCCAACCTTCCCCAGCACCACCCCTGAAATGCTCTCAGAGCAGCACAGAGCATTTATAACTTGCTTTTTCCTCTGCTCCGTTTTCTTTTCTTTGGATGTGTTTGTTTTGTTGCACGCACCACCAAAAATAAACACATTTGGGATGCCCACACTTCCCCCTTCCCGCCAGCCCTTCCCTGCTCCCACAATTATTTGAGGAGGGAGAGTGTCAGGAGTGGCTCAAACCCCTGGGCAGGCAGAGCAAACACAGTGGGAGAGTGTTGGTGTAAAATCCATCCCTGGGGGCAGTGGGAGTTTGTGTAAAAATCCATTTTTGGGATTGCCCAGCCAGGCACAGAGCGTGGCCGGGCATCCCTGGGGGCTCCATCCCCACCTGCCCCAGCTCAGTCCTGGGAGAAACTCGCTGTGACCCATCCACTCCCTCTCATCCTCATCCCAAACAGACCCCAGAGGGTCCTGCCCGTGCCCAGATCCTTGGAACGCTGGCACACGTGGGTGAGGGGTGGCTCTGCTGGCAGTGACACACACGGCATGGCCCAGGCACAGGGAAATGCATGGAAATGGAAATACAGAATGGCCTGAGCTAGGAGGGACCCTCAGGGTCATTGATCAGCTCCTGGCCCTGCTCATTCACCCCAAAATCCCACCCTGGGCACCCCTGACAGCTCCTGGGACCCTCAGGATCATTGATCAGCTCCTGGCTCT
>WBNO01017251.1:0-13751 GCA_013400575.1 Peucedramus taeniatus
AGTTGTGGAGTTTATTTATTCTCCGTATCGCTTCATCACCAGCTGGTGAAATGTACTCCTTCAGCATCTGGCTCATCTCATGTATCTCCTTCACCAGAACCCCCACCCAATCTGGGTGGTTAATTTCTGAGGTGGGCTGTGGGGCAGGGTCAGGCTCTGGCTCTGGGGCAGCATCCCTAGTCCCCAGGGTAGTGTCAGGTTCTGTGGCAGCATCCCAACTTTCTGGGGTAGGTGTCAGGGTGGTTATCTCTTGAAATACCAGGCTCTTTCGTGCTCCAAGGCCAAGATGAATAAGAGTTCCAACAGTTATCCAAGTCAATCTTCCCTTATCTCTGAATGCTAAATAGAACAGTTTTAACAGGCCTGTCAGCAACACCAGTCCCTGTATGATATCATTAGCGTTTAGAGAATATTTGAATGCTTCAAAAACTGGTGGGGCAGAACCAAAGAGATGGGTGAAGGATTGGGAGAGAATTTCCCCCAGCGTCATTTCCGCACAGTAGGTACCATTATTAAAGTAACCCCAAAAACGTACACTTAGTGTGGGATAGCTCTGAATCCATGTGCCTGACTTCCAGAGGAAGTTAGAAATCCATTAATTCCTTACCTTATTAACCCATAAAGCAAACTGGATAACAGCCACGGTAGCCTTAATTATATGAGCCATGTTTAGATAAGGGCCTGCAAATAGGAGAAACATAGCCACGATCACATGCCACTCGAACCAGGGTAAGCTAGACTACATGGTGACACTTCATAAGATTTCTATATCCAGCACACAAAAAATTAGGTTACTGAAGAACTGTTATTACATTTTCTCTCAATGCCCTCGTGCCTCACGTTGGGTGCCAAAATCTGTCTTGATTTGTAAAGACAGGTGTCTGCTAAGGAAGGCAGAAGCCTTCCTCTAAATGAAAAATGTAAACCCCTCCCTCCGAATTATTATAATTTTGAAATTAAAGTGCTCTCAGGCAAAGATATGGGAATAGGAATAATAGTTCTTTACTAGGAAAACTAAAAATACAAATGCAATAGTACAAAAAAAGAAAACAAACCACTGACAGAGTCAGAATACGACCTGGCTCCCTGTTGAACGGTCAGGGTGTTGGTAGCAGTCTGATTAAATGGCGGCTGCAAGTCTTCCGGGAGTGACAGATGTGGTTCTGTTGAAGGAGTGATCCTGTAGAAGGGTGTAGTTTTCCTCTGAAGGTCTGGTGGTGGTGTAGATGGGCCTGGTTTTCCTCTGGGAATCCAGTGGAGAAGAAAGCTGCTCCTCTGGGAATACAGTGGGAAAAGGCTGACTGTGGTGTTCCAAATATCAGATTATATCCAGGTAGGAATACTTGGCTCCTCCCGCTAGGCAGAGCATCTCACAATGGGATGATGCAATTTTATCAGTCACGCAGTGAGACTCAATGGCCCATTAACACAAGATATTTCCCTGAGGGAGGATTGGTGGTGGAAGAGATAAAGAAAACTGTCCAATTAACAGAAGATAACTGCCCCACCTCTAAAAGATGGCAATAGAATACCCACCCAGCTACACCTTTCAACCTGAGACACTCTGGTTTAGCCCTTTATATATTCATTATACCTGAAAAATTATTTTCTAAGAGATCTTATAACAGCATTATCAGTCCATTTTGTTTTCTGCTTTCCTGGATATATTAAGCAGGGAAAGGAATTCCCACTTTGTAAGAAAAACATTAATTAACACGTTTTACTTACTCCACATGGAAAAATACAATTTCCAGATCTTTGAGGCATTTGGATAATGAATTAATCACGATAAAGAGTACAAGTACATTCTCCAGAGAACAGCAAGGTTAAAAGTGCATTTTTTATTTTTCTTATGGATTTTTTTTATTTCTCTTAGTTTTTTTCATAATTATTTTATTTTTATGTGATTGTAGTTGCCATTTAACAAGTTACGCATGATGTGACTGCTCTTCCCTACTGTGCAAGTTCACAGTCATGTTTTCAGGCTATAGCACTCAACACTGTTTTCTAGTATACATATTCCCATAGTCTCAGCAAAAGTAGATAAAATACACAATACCCATCACTTGGAAATGTTTCAAACAGGCAAACTTTTATCTTAAACCAGAAGTGGAAAGGATATAGTAGGAATAGCCACCTAAGTATGAACTTTGGGTTGCAATTTCTAAATACTCACCTACTGTAAATAAGCATTAAAAATATTCTTAGCAACAGGATTTTATTTATAGGCACACATATGTCCACCTTATCCCATGTTTATGTTTGACAACTATTTGGCAATTCAAAGGTGCAGTCCTCAGTAACTGCATAATTTTTGAAAAAGAAAAGGAAGCATATCTATTGAGAAAATAAATTCTCAAATATCAATTTCCAATTTTAAATTTAATTTCATTAGGAAAATATTAAAAATGTGCACATCTAAGATTTTCCATGTTCTGTATATACATGCATGTGTACGTATACATAGAAATACTAATGCACCACACATATTCACAAAATTTAAGTGTAATATTTCTGTCCAGTATTTTTCCCTATGTAAATGACAACATATATTTAAAAATTGAAATAATATAATCATAAAAAATAATATTACATTTATTCTGTCATCAACTTTCTGTGGTTTTATTCTTTCTTCATCCTTATTATGTCCACAGAGAATTAAAAGGACAGATTCTCCTTGTACTTCCACAGCTGTTATGCCAACTGAATGTTGCTGACATCACTTCAAGGACACATCTGTTTTACAGTAGCACAAGTGACAGGAGAATCAGGCCCAAACATCCCCATGTAAATTAAAAACTGGTTGTATCTGCTCATCTGGACCACCATCTAAAATCCATCAAATGAAAAACATGTAGCTCACCACAAAGTTTTCAACAATGAACCAAGTTCCCCAACCCCTTTAATAAATAAAGTAGTTGAGAAAAGACCCTAAAAATATGAAGAAAACTTAAACATTGTGTACATTACAGGCAGTATAATACATCATGGTTTAGCATTTGCCTTAAACCATTTTCCTGACTAGTCAGAGGACACCTGATAAATTACTGGTAAAGAAAAAAACCCCACTATTTTAGAAATAAAGCATGTATTTCTGATATAAATGAGGACTTGTGTGCATTATATGGTATATACACACAGTACATACATAAAGACAAACTTAACTTTTTTAGTTTTAAAGAGCAATCTCTAAGTGGAGAAAAGTGTGTTGTACAAATTTAATAAGCAACTAAATTTCATGTTTAACTTTCAAATAAATTTAGGGAGCAAACAAATGTAAGTGCATCTTTCAACTTTGAAGCCTGACAGTCATTCATACATTTTAAAAAAGCCCCCTTCAACATTATAAGCAATTTATGTCAAGAAAGTACTTTCATGGAAGGAACATGACACTTGGCCTACCTTTCAAACTGTTTTTTTTTAAAGAAATCTATTAAATAAAGAAATGCATGTTTGTCAAAACTGTTCAAATTACATCAAAACACCTTTAAACCTGCTCAATGATAAGAATTTATTTCCTGCTTTTAAACATTTAGTTAGCAGTTCAGAATATTCACTGGTGTAGTTTCGATAAACATGTGATATGAAGGCACATAAAACAGTTAATGCGTCTCCATTTCAACTTGTTATGACAACAGAACTTCTAGAAACAGTTTTCTTACCTGGATAAGTTCAGTGTTCGAGTAATCCCTTGCAATAGATCTGTGCCCTTATTGCAATCTGTAATAAACAACGCTCCCTATAAGTTATTATTCACAAAACCTGAAATTCATGTGACATGCTGAAAAGGTCTCTTGGAGAAAACAAACAACTATTTCTTGTTATCTGTGCATGCCAAATTTTATATTTAGAATTCCCAGGGGTTTTCTGATTTTTTTTTCCTGGGGGACTCACCTGCCATCATTGGTTGGCTTCAAAATATAGTTAAGTGGAAGATAGTATCTCATTGTAATTACACAGAATTCATATGAAAAAGTAAACCTTACACTGGATAATATTGCAGGACACCAAAGTAAGCTCCACAAAGAAATACAGTATCTTCCAGCATATACATAAAAAAGAAAAACCCAAGAAAAAACAAACCAACCAACTAACCAAAAAAACCTCAAAAGAACTTTATTCAAGCAGCTATAGTATTTTTTTTTTCAGTTAAAGATGCAACTCTCTCACTCCTGGCAAGAATAAATTGGTAATGGCATTGCTGATCCACAGTGGAAAGTATCCTGAGAAATTATTAAGAAAAATGAAATTCAGGGCTGTCATCACTAAGTTCTTGCACAAAACACTGCAATTAAATATCTTAAATTAAAAAAAACAGCAGATAACCTATACTGTACCTATCACAAAAAGGAGGCGTGACCTGGTATGCTGCTAATTCTTCCATCACTGATAATTAGAAAATGATTGCATTCAGTTACTGCTAATATCTTTTAAGTTATCTATGGCAAATAATGTACAAGGAGGTAATTTGTAATTCAAGACTGTTTGTCTTTTTCTTCAACTAACTACAAACTGAGTTCTAAACCTTACACTGAAGTATGACTCAAATTTAAAACAAGCTCTCTCAGAAGAGCATTTTCTAATTTTGTGCAATTTTGATGCAGAGCCCATCACAGTCCTACAGAGAGACATTGCATCTTTAACCTGATTGGCACTGAAATCCCATTTTCTTTAGCTGTATTCTGTTAGCTTGGCCAAATTATCTCATAATTCTGTTAGTTCAAATATTTTTCCATCAAGAATTTCTAAAAGTGTCTTCCAGTTACTATTAAAAGCTTCTTGCTCATTCTGACTTTTCTCCAGACGTTGCTCTAGATCAGACCGCTGGCCTTCCAGGTCTTTGTTTTTGAATTTCTTCTTCCTTCAGAGAAAATACATAAAAAGTTAATGCGTTGTTTGCAAACAGAAAAGAGTACAACCTCCTGCTGGTATTCATGCATTATTTTTGTCAACTGGTTTTTGAAACAATTTGTGACTGATATCCTTTACAGTTTCACTAAGACAAAACCAGAATCCAAATTGTTATTAAGATGGTATATGTGCTATCATTTTCTCCATTTTTTCAGCAATTCACCTGAAGGACAGAAACTTTTGAACAGGGATAAAATTTAATCAGTGCAAAATGGATGTGATGATAGCTAAGTTATCAATTCTATCATTCAGAAATATGCCACCTATTAAAAAATGCTTCTCAAAGGTTTACCTAAGTTCAAGTATTCCCTTATTTAGACTACATGAATTGCTCAAGTACACAGTCCTCATTAAATGGTCTCAGATAGAAGCTCATGAAGAATACTGCTTTATAGATGCAGGAATACTACCTTACTCCTGTCCCAAAATACAGGCCTTTTCACTCTGAAAATTAAGACAGAAACATAAACTACCAAGACTGATGTCAAAGTGAAATTGATTGTAGCAAATTTAAAGCAGCAAGTGCAAGCTGAATGTCGTGTCTCATTGTACTGTGCCTCAGAGCTCCCATGTGCAAGCTCTGCAGTAGTGCAACTGTGGGAGCAGGGAAAGCACACAAGCCACTAGTGCTGTACAAACAAGCTCCTCCTACATTCAGCAGGTGGAAAGGCAAAGCAGCATCATGTTACACATAGCTGAGGGGATCTGACCCTAAGCAACCTCAGCCCTCATTCATAAAGAAGAAAATCCCACTTGCACCAGCCAGTAGGAAGGGAGAGCTGCCTCCAGGGACATCTAACTACGTTGGCTTGCACATGATGGGAGGGAGCTCGAAGCATCTCTCTGCTTTGTGCAAAACAGTCTTTTATCAAATTACTAATGTAGCAGCCATGTAGTTCTGGAATAGCATATTGTTGTTATTTATCTCAAATTCATGCTGAATTTCATAATTTCAGTTATGAAAAACACTCTCACAAGGACAGTATATTTAGTACATCATGCACCCTTACACAGTCATTTTCTGGAAATATGCATAACGAATTCATATTTACATACATTAACATTTTTAAACACCACTTACCTTTACAATGGCTTTGGGTCACAAAGCTTTAATGGGCCCGCTCTGAGTTTTTACAGCAACTAGTTTCACTTAGCTATAGGTTGGACAATTTGGCAGCAGTCATTCCTCCAGCACGAGCTTTCTTTCTGCCCTCCCACTATTTATTTTTACAATTTTTCTGTCTGCCTCAAAGCTAATGAATACATTAATGTTTACATTGAGGAGATATCAGCTAACCATAAGAAACAACCTGAGCCATACAGAATATGTATTTGGGCAGTCAAGGGTAACAGGTATAAAATGGCAGCTTTGTGTCAAAGTCTGTGGCCTTCCATCTGTGAAACATGTGATGGCAGCTGCACCCCTGGCCAGAGGATGGATGGGTGTCAGCTCCCAGTCTCTGAAGGGGGAAACTCCCAGTGGCAGTGCAGGTGGAGAAGGCAGAGCCTCAGGGACCTGATCTCCTCATAGCTGCAGTTGCTTCAGCAGTCAAGGGTTACATCCAAGCTGAAATGGAATACCTCCCTTACTTCTTGTCTGCAAATGAGCAAATAGCCAAAAATTACAGATTTTTTGCCACTCGTCTTGGACAGCGCAGATGAGAGCAAGAACCATCCCTTGCTGCCAGGATCAAGAGAAGAATTACTTTAATTTGTTTAACACTGTAATATAGGTGCTAAAGAATTAAAGGAAGGTAACTGAAAATAGCATTTGTAGAAACAACATAAATTAAATTACATACATGCTTATGTAAGGACTAACTACCCCACCGTTGCTATAGATGAATAAGCTAACTAATCATAACCCAGTCCATGCACACTGCAGACTCTCCTTCATTGTGTCTACTCCTGCCCTCCAAATAATACTGACAAATACTACCCAGTATAAATGACTGGTTCAAGACCCTCTGAGGCTGAGTGACTACAATACAGGAAGAAAAGGGAAATTCACAGTCCTCTCAGCTCTGCAGGAATGACACAGTTGTTTCTTTGGCTCACACCAAACCGATTGCTGTTTTTCCCCATTAGTTCATGCTTCCTGCTTCTCCTGTAACTGCTCCTCCTCTACTCACCAAATGCGTGTGCTCTAGGAAGTCTCTGACACTGCTCTTACCCAGAAATAACTATTTTTTGTAAGTAGGTGATGGTGGATTCAGACTGACTGCTACTGGCAGTCAGTTATCCTATAGTAAAAACCTTCATACCTTTTCTCTGTACTCTTTCTACAGGCAGCTCCATACAACATAGACTCCTTCTCTGTACCCTTCCTTCTGCAGGACCGGCCAACTCCTCCCATCCCTTACACGACCACCTAACCCTGTTTGGCCCTCATATAGCATCTTACCTTATCTGTCCCCTGCATGATCACTTGACCCTTCCTCCTCACACCACAGCCAGCAGACATCAACTGACTCACAACCAGCTAACTCACTTTTGTAACACCCATTCTCATTGGACATAGACTGTGACCTCGTTAAGGGCAGGGCTGTTCCCACTCTTTGGCAATTAGTACAGCTGCAATTCATCAGGGGAGATTGCCTTCAGTACTATCCCTATTCTCTTACAATCCGTCCTCTCACAAGTAGGCAAGCCAGCGATGGAAGGGATCACTTTGGAAAAAAAACCATTGTCTCCTCTCTCTGGGGAGACCTTCTAGCAGCCTTCCAGTACCTAAAGGGGGGCCTACAAGAAAGCTGGAGAGGGACTTTTCATGAGGGCATATGTGGGACAAGGGGGAATGGCTTTAAACTAACAGAGGGTAGGGTTAGATTAGATATCAGGAAGATATTCTTTGCTGGGAGGGTGGTGAGGCACTGGAACAGAGAAGTTGTGGATGCCCCATCCCTGGAGGTGTTCAAGGCCAGGTTGGATGGAGCTCTGAATAACCTGATCTAGTGGAAGGTGTCCTTGCCCATGGTAGGGGGGTTGGAACTAGCTGATATGGCTGTACTTGGCACTGATGAGGCCGCACCTTGAGTACTGTGTCCAGTTCTGGGGCCCTCAGTTTAGGAAGGATGTTGAGACTCTTGAGCACGTCCAGAGGAGGGAACAAGGCTGGTGAGGGGCTTGGAACACACACCCTATGAGAAATGACTGAGGGAGCTGGGGTTGTTTAGCCTGGAGAAAAGGAGACTCAGAGGTGACCTTATCACTCTCTACAACTTCCTGAAAGGTGGTTGTAGTCAGGTGGGGGTTGGTCTCTTTCTCCAGGCAGCAACTGACAGAACGAGAGGACACAGTCTCAAGCTGCACCAAGGGAAATATAGGTTGGATATTAGGAAAAAGTTTTTTACAGAAAGGGTAATAAAGTACTGGAATGGTCTGCCTGGGGAGGTGGTGGAGTCACCATCCCTGGATGTGTTTAAAAAAAGACTGGATGTGGTGCTTGATGCCATGGTTTAGTTGAGATGTTAGGGCTGGGTTGGACATGATGATCTTGAAGGTCTCTTCCAGCCTAGTGATTCTGTGTGATTCTGTGTATGATATTTAAGGTGTCTTCCAACCAAAACCATTCTATGATTCTGTATGATTTTGTTTTATGAGATCTGGGACTGAAGAGTAGCCCATTAGCCTGTACCTAGCACTGAACATTATCTTTTAGGCCCTCCTCAGATGCTCTTAAACTGAGTAATTGTTCTGCAGTGAGCTGTTAGGTGGGAGCACTCAGGTAAAACCAAAAGCTTTATGTAAGATGTATGAACGTCTATCCATATTCAGTATAAGGTGTTTCCCTTTAACTCTCCATTGCTAGTCCTCTCTTCAAATCAGAAGAGTTCCCTTACTTTGTTTAAACTTCCAGCTTGTGTACTTTATTTATATTCCATTCTTGATATCTCTTTCCTAATCCATGTACATTTACCTTCCCCAAATGCTTCCTCAGATATACTTTCTCCCATACTTCCTTCTGTTTTGTTTTCCCTAATCTGTACTTAATGTCTTTAACTTATGGGAAGCA
Organism: Peucedramus taeniatus; assembly: GCA_013400575.1. NCBI lineage: Eukaryota > Metazoa > Chordata > Aves > Passeriformes > Fringillidae > Peucedramus > Peucedramus taeniatus. The sequence goes on from WBNO01017251.1 coordinate 8,927, forward strand.
AAACTAAGTGAAATGTGCCATGATCTGTTACTTTTGATTTCTGGAAAACACTTCTTCCCAAATTTGACATTTGATCCTTACACGTGCTTACTGTAGATTAGTATTGCTTTTTTTTTTCAATAATATTGCATTACAAGTTTATGTCCAGTTTCCTATTACAAGTCAGTGTACCTCAAAATTGTTGCTTCTTGATGGGAAGTGGAGACATGTCCATATGATATAATCTATTGCCCTAGTTGTGTCATTTAACTTTATTTGCAATTAATCTCATCTAACAATAAACTAATTCTTGTGATACATTCAGGCCCTTTATAAGGTTTATTTTACACTGTTTTTTCAAACTTTTCTTACATCAGGGACAGTCATTTGTCATATACTGTTTTGTTTTAGAAAACAAATTATTAACACGTTTCTTGTTTGCACTGTAATATTTTGTGAAATTCAGTGCAAGCATACAAATAAAATATTCAAACCATACACAGCAGCTATATTTAAGAATCAACTACAGTAATAAAGATATCCTGACTTACTGCGAGAATCCCACTGATGATGACTCATTAATAAGTCTTCTCTAGATTGCTAATGAAATTATTAAGTAAAAGGGCCCTAATACCCTTCACAGTGATAGCACTGGAATTTGTCAAAGACGGATTTCCAATTAATTCCCTGATATGAGTGTGTCAGAAATGTAACACACCTTGAAATAATAATTTATTTGCATAGATTTTTTCATACAGGCTATATTAAAAGTATTTTAGAATTACATAATCCATTTGCAAACACAAGAGGAAAAAATAAAGCAGAAAGAAAAAGAGTGAGACGAACAGGTATGGACTCTAGAGACGATCACCCTGAAAACAGATAATGAGTCAACTAAGTGAACAGATATGAGAAGGTTAGTCTAGAGCTACAGAAGAAAACACCATTTTTTCAATGTCACAGATGTAGGGTGAAGTGGCTTTGAGAAAGCCAGTATTATCAAAGCAATAATTCAAGATTTTTTAGATGGGCTGCATCAGGTCATTAATAAGCTTTAAGCTGAAGAAAGGCAACTTCTAACTAGGATCCTAAGAGAGCTATAATTTTATTTTAATAGAATCATATAAAACCATTTTCAGAAACTGATCACCTACAATGTGACATAAAGAAATATATAAATAACATATCCATTTGGTTACTAAATAAATAAATATACAAAAAAGGAAGCAACTGACTATTAAAAGTGCAATTTATGATAAAACCTTAGCATTTTCTAATTCTAAAACATATTTCATCTCTTACTAGTCTCCCATAATTCTAAGGCTAGCTAGTTCTCAGCTCATTATTACTTTTCATGTAGTCTTACACTGAAATTATTGCATATGCTAATGCTAGAATAATTCACAACTTTCATTATAATCTTCCTTTTGAGTATCTCAGATGAGTTCCTTTTCATCTGAAAACTCCTATGCTTAGTCTAAAGCCAGCAAGAATTTTTGGAATAGCAGATTAGGCGAGCTCAGGTATAATCAAAACATTCTTTAAAAAACCACCATAATAACATACTTCTCACAAATAATTTGACTTAAGAATGGGGGAAAATGAATAAACTAATTTTGTTCTTATATGGTTTATTCCGTAGTTAAAATGAGAAAATGAGATTCAAGGAAATACCAATTCATGCAATACATTTCAAAGAATATTTGCTTAATGATTTTTAAGGTGCGGGTAATCTGACAGGGTTTGTTTGCAGTGTGATTTAGGACAAGCTACAGAACAGCAAGGATCACCTTTCAGCACTTTGCATTGGGAGCTATTTAAGGCCTTAGTTTCCAGTCCTATCAAAGCTCGGAAGTCCGAATTCAGAGTTTAAACCCAGTTAAGCTTTGGGTCAGCCTCATCCAGAACACAGGCTTTACAAGGGAGATGCGTCTGTGCGGGCTGGCCAGCCTGGTGACAGAAGGACAGGCATTCAAATGTAGCAAGTGAGAGCATGCCAAAGGGGGCATACTGCTTTTAGTAGACTGAGGTATCTGGCTTTATGAACAGTATAGAAACAACCCAGAAAGAAAAATAAAACCACCATGCGACACAAGAACGACACGGAGCAGCTCTGGTGAAAGCAAACTGAAAAAACTCTTTATTAAAACATCTGACTCCATATATATATCTTTTTAAAATCACAGTGTCACTGGAGGGCTACAGTGCCGCCTCCTCAATGCCACTGGGCAACCCAACTGTCTGTCAGGTTGCTCGTCCTCCATAAAGGAATGCAAAACAATAAGTTATTTACATAAATTGCTTGAGAAAGTTTGTGCAAAGAATGCAAACATCAGAAGGCTTAGTAAAACTTGAGAAAATCAGGGCGACACACCATTATTCTAATTCCAAGAAAATGTTAGAGTGTGTTTCTGTAGTCTTTACTACATAAGAATGCTTTAACCTTTACTTTCTCAAAGCACATTTAAAAGCTCAGTACAAACTCATCTCAACATGATGATGGCACAGCCTGGTAGTTCAGTGGCACACAAGACCTATGGGAAGACACTGCAGTGAAATGAGACCAGAATGGCCTAGAACATGCATCAATGAAGTACATTGAGCATATTCTGTGGACTTGTAAATGAAATTTGGGTCCATTCCCTCAGAAAAAAATGATGACTTACAGCAGGTGGAAGTTTTGGTTGAAATTCCCAAGGAACATCCTGACCCACCACTTTGCAACACAGTGTAACTTACATATTTATTTGGCACCTTCAGTGAATATAGGACAAGTTGCTGATGTAAACTGCACACTTGATGATAATTTTTCCCTTCTGTCTAAAATAAGACGATACACTATAGCTCACCTGTAACTTTTGGGTGAGAGAATTCCTCTGTGCCTGGAGCTCTCTGGCACTGTCGATTTCTTGTTTCAATCTAATTCCTAAGGGAGAAGAAATAACCTTGCTAGCAACACATTATCTAACTTGGCCTCCGTGCAGGTAAACTGGCTGCTGCTTCTTCTCCTGAGCGAGCTATTGCAATGATGCAAAAACTGGCAGTTAAATACTGCCCATCGTAGTGCATGAAGTTTAAGCATTGCTTCCAATATTCCTAAATCACAGTCCCAAAAAAGAAATTCAGTTCTGAATAAACAATACAGATAAGTATTTTCTTTGCTATAAAAGTACAAGTCATTCTCTCTCACAAAAAAGATCTGAAATAATGTTTTCCTAGAAAATTGAGTCCTTGTAATTAGAGAAACAATTTTATACTTTAAATTCTGTTATAAACTATTGTCCATTTTTTCAAGAGAAAAATTCAGTTTTCATCTGTGAGCTGCTTATTATGGCACTAACAGCAGGGCTGACCATCAAAAATTGCCTGCTTTGACCATTGATTTCTGTAAAAAGAGAATCTAAAAGGAAAGATTTATTTAATTTAGCAAGAATAAAATAATAAAGTATAAAAATAATAAATATAGATAAAATAATGAATGGAAGAGAAAACTGTTCTAGCTTGCTTTCAACACACAAGAATAAAAATAGTTAATGAACCTAAAAGGTATCAAATTTAAAACTAGTACATGCTTATCCCAAAAAGGGCACACCAGTGCACACTGTGTCTGTTCAGAGGGCTCAAGGGGTCTGGTCCTACAGAGGGCAAACAATCCTTCATACATGGCTCCTTGCACCTCCTTTTCCCCATACATTAAGGGGTGAGTCTTGATCGCTCTGCGGCACAAATATGCTTTCCTTTGAGACCCATGCCAGAGCAGGTGTTACTCCAATTCCTTGTATTTCCATGCTGCTGGTCCAGCTCAAGGCAGATGGCCCAATAACTAATAAGTTACAGGCTGGGGTTTTTGGCATGTGTTTAAGAAAAGGGCTGATCTTGGGTATCATGAAATTCATCTATATTAACATAGTCTGAAAAACAGATTGACCTGAAAAGACATTGATCAATTACTTGCTCCAAACCCTGCTCTCCAGAAAAAGTAAAGTGTGCAATGACTGCTTCCCTCCTAAGTGAATTTAGACAGCATCAATGTGATGACTGATCTATAGAAACTACACATGCTTCAATTGCAGACTTAATTTTGCAAAGAGATGCTTGGTAAAAGCAAACATGAAAACAATTATGCTTTTTTTTTTGCTCAGATACCAGCTCTATACTGGACTAATGTAATTATAATACACAGAAAAAAATCTTAATATTTTCAAAGAAGCTGAAAAATGGATTTTACTTTGTAACATCTATATGAAATAATACAGTATTTACCAGTCATCACAAATTTAATATTGAAAGCCTTTAGAAATTATGTAGCACAAAAGCCAAGAATAAATGTTAGCAGATATCTCTTGGTTTTTCTTCAGTGTAGACTCTATCTCCTGTATTGTCTGGTTTGATTCTGTTTTATGAGTGTGGACTTCATTGGGTGGACTGCTCATGCACTCTAGCTCAGTCACCTGTTGAAATAAGTAGAAGCAACATATACAGAATTTATTACAACAAATTCAAGATACTATTACTTCTTTGCATTTAAAATATACCCTTAGTGCTGGGTGACTTGTGTTGATTAAAATGGTGAAGGTGTTCTTAGGAAGTTAGCATAAAATTCCTTTAAAAATTGCTTTGCATAAAATGGTTGCTATGGGTTTTAATGTTTACTGTAATATCTTGGAAATGTTAAATGTAGTATGTTGCTGGCTGAAAAAAAAATAATGAAAAGTTATACTTACTGTTATAGATGGGTAATGCGATGGTTGGCTCTCGCAATTAAGGGATGAATATTATGTGTATGTTAAGTTTTATTGATGTGTAGTTATGTTATTGTGATCTGTTGTTTAGATGTCCTCTGTTC
>WBNO01017255.1:0-39273 GCA_013400575.1 Peucedramus taeniatus
GTTAACTTTACTGTTGTTACAGCATAAAGTTGTAAAGACAAGTCAGTTACTTTAAACCATTCACAGTATTTATTATCTGAATGCTGCTGCAAAATACATTTTTATAGCCTCAGCACTTGCTAGGCGTTAAATAGCTGTCAGAAGAGATTTCAAGAGTAACCTTGTTAAGTTTTAACACAGATTTCACAGCACAGCCAGCCTCACCAAAATTGCCTAGCTCAGGTATAAGCAGCTACACACAGTCCTACAGAAGTTTAGTGTGTGCTTCCCTGTCTTTACAGGGCTGCAAAACTGTCTGCTGCCCTGCGTCTCCAGAGGAGACACATCACCCAATCCTTTGTGCTTTAGCACACTGAACTCCCCTCTCCATGCACATGGAGAAGTGAAGGAGGTCATTGGGGAACTACCAGACCTTGAGTAGTTTAATTACCACCCTGGATATAAATTGTCCAGGTCCTCGCTCCAAGCAAATGAGAAATTATCCATCTGGCTGTTCAGCACTCCAGGTCATACCAGCTAAAAGCATTTGGAACACGGACACACTATACCTGGGAAAAAGCCTAGTCCAATTCTACACTTGAGGAACAACCTGACACTTAAAAAAAAAAAAGAAAAAAACCCTGAGATATACTATATTTATACTTCATAAGTACTTTCATAACATAAATAGTAGATATGTGCAAACCAGGAGAAAAAAGAATATAAAAGAGAGATAAATAGAGAGAGCTTGAGTATGTGCACTTTCCCGCCCTCTATCAATACTGTTACATGTAACAGGCATGGAGGAAAATAAGAAGAGTTGGAATTATGAAAATTCTATGTCTAGAGTTAATTGGTTTGCAGTTCACGGGAACTCACTATGTCTGCTTTTCATTGCTTGTAAATCACCAGGCTGAAGAACTTAATCACAATGATCAGTGATGCTTTAAGTGGCAAAAATAAAATTCAGAATAGTAAGTATAATCAGATTTACAGGGAAAATAAGCAGACATTCATACTATTTGGTCTTCATCATGCTCTGAGTTTGTAAATGTATGGATAAGGAATCCTGCAGCATCTGCAATCGATTCTCATAACTACATTGATATATAGAGAACTTAAATGAAAACCATTTCCTCTAATATCAATACGTTACTATAAAATACTTGATCAAGCTTCTTTGACAACTGTATAAACACATTGCCCAATGGAATGCTGGGAGAGGAGGACTACTTATGAGCAATACTTTGGAAATATTTGCTATTAAGGAAAGAATAAGAAAATCGGAGAGAAGGAGATGGCAGTTGCTAGCACTGGTGATTTAGAAAGTAAAATAGAAAGGTGCTGACAGATGTTTTCTCTAATGACGAAGAATGAGAGAAAGGACTAGGTCTTAATTAGTGTGGAATAGTCCCTTAAATAGAGTAAAATATTTGGAATTTAGAAAACTACCAAATTTTCAATTTTTGTGTGTAATAGAATACAGAAAAAAAATCAGCAAAACTCAAGCTCCGTCTTGTGAGAAAAACAGGTCTGAGTAAGCAGAAATTTTGGTGGGCAAGCTGCACTTCACAAGACCTGGGACCCAAGCAGACAGTGCTCAGTGGGATTGTTTATTTTTTAAGATGATAAAATAAAGCTAACTATGTGTAATGCATCCTTTTTCAGAGTCCTGAATTTCTCTACTACAGTTTGCTTAGTGGAACTTCCGACATTTTTTATTTTAACTCCAGTTTTGGGCAAGTCTCCCAGGCTGACTGATTCAGGCACAGGGTGTTGGAGTGGAAGCTCAATTGGCAAAACCAGTGAGTGGATGCCACGTGGACAATTTGGAAAGCAAAAATCTACATTACTTTTGATCCATGTTACATATTAGAAAAAGAAAATTTCCAGGTGAGCTAGGGAGGGCACTGTGGACTTCTCCCATGGGAGACAGAATGAAGAAGCAGGTATGGAAATAATTAGCAAAGAAATAATTAAACAGGTAAAAGTAGAAGATGAGGCAACAAATGTAGTCAAGGTGAAAATCTTAGAGCATGCTAAAATAGAGGACTTACACAAGAGAATTTTCAAGAACAGCCCCTAAAAAAAGAGAGGAGTGACAGCAGAGCTGAGTGAGGGCTCTCATGAGATCTTAGAGGATAGAGAGGCTGAGGAAGAGAAAAAGGAGGTAGCCCAAAACAAGAAAGCCAGGCAAAAGTTTTTATGGAGTTAGGGTAGACTTAAAACACTGACACTGAGCCAGAATAAAAGCAGTTATGGCTGCATTGCAAGCCGATTCTCTGGAGTGGAGAGTGTGGCATCTGTTGAAAACACACAGGGCAACATGGTCTACTCTGTTCTGTACAGGTACTTACACCATGCTCACCACCAAAATGCAAATGCCCTCCAGCAGTGCATTAAGCTACATGATTAACATCTGCTAGTAGTTGTGCTAATTTCCATCATTCTAAACCAGTGAGAGTTAAGCAAGCTCTCACAAACAGGCTTTTCAAGGCAGGAAGGCACTTAAAGGATAGTCAGGTTAATATACATCCCACTGAGATCTGTCAAGACTGTAAATCACCATCCTAGGATAGATTTCTGTTTATCCAGAGACTACAGTGTTCATTGCAGGTAGCATCATGACATAGTCCTTGAAAGGCTAAGAGCTACAGAAAATAATTTTCCAAGTAGGCTGCCTACAGTTTACAGAAGAATTTTACAATTAACACATTTAAGGGAAGGATCCCAGTTAAATCCCTGAAGCCTAACTCTTTTTTCATTTACAAAAAGTTGATCCCTATGTGACACTCAGTAATTTCCCTTATTTTAACCCTGTATAAGGAAGAAGAAAAACAGGTTTTCAAAATCATGGCTAACTTCCAAATTGTTTAAATTCACAAACCAATGATAGTGACCCATGTATTTTGAACTATATGAAAGAATATTTCCATGAGATCTAGGACCTGAATAATGCCAACTCAGATTTATCTTATTATTGCCATGCAGATTGGACCATTCTAATGTGAAATAAGCCTATATTCTGGGCTGACACTAAAAGGAGTGACTATATGCATTGAGAATTCTAAATATGAAAAGAGGCACAGTAATGTCATGAAGACTATACCTGTTTTTCTCACTAAATTTCTCAAGGAAATATACCTAGATCACACTCTTATGATGTTTCTGTAGAACTGCCACAGAAAGATTTAAAAAAGGCAGATGTGGAGATTGACTAACCTCCCCGATGCACATTCCAGTGTTTCAAAAACTGATTATATCCATTACATTGGGTTAGAGACATATATTCCTTCTAAGCTGTCAAAACTGAAGATATATTCTGCTTTGAAAAGTTTTATTAATCAACATTACAGTCTAAATAAAAACATTTTCAACAGGTAAGTACTTTGTAAATCCTTCCACTGTATGGCTTTATAGATGGAAAGATGCCTAATTCTAAGTTACAGCACTGACTTCTAAGCCTTCTGATATCTTCATTATCTGATTCAATAAACATGATTGCATTTCTCCTTTTAAAGCACTGGATAACAAGACCTCCCTCTAATATTTAGTTTCAACTTACTGAACACCAGTTAGAACCTGGATCATTGGATCCCAGACTGTGATAAATATGACACTGCTGGTTTGTTTACCCACCACTTAACTTTGTGGTATCTTTTTGATTAGTACCTGAATCAACCAGAAATCCAGTGTCTACTAACTTAGACATTTTTCTGCTTACCATTTACTCCTACAGTCATCTGAAATCCCTGTATCATGTCCCAGCTAGCAATCCCTGTATCATCTCCAGCAAGTTAGCACAGAAAAGGATTGAGAGAGGGACCGTCCAGTCTAAAAGACAGCTACTACATTTACTGAACAGCCACTTAATCACTGTGGCCATTCACTTTCTGTCTATTAAGTAACTGTTTCAAGTACTGCAAAAAATTGAAAGTAAGCCTGTCAGTTTTCCTACAAGTTGCCTGCCTACTTGTTGCCTACTACACAACAAATAATTGTTCCTGTCCATTGCAATTCAGATGATGTTTTTATGATTCAAGGTCCTTGACATAAGGGTTTTTTGAGCAGCATATTATTTTTCTGATGAGGTGGGTACCACAAAGCCATACTTTTAAAAGGCTTCTCTTTACTCCTTTTAAAAGGAGATAGAACAGCATCATTATTGTCCTCGGGATCAGTAGAATGTGTGGGTGGCTGCATGGAAACAGTATTATACAGTGTGGGTAATTGCTTAGTCTTGTCTTTCAGTTAACTAAGCTTAGGCTTGTTTATTTGTCTTGATTAGCCACGCAAGTCAGCTTGAATGTTTCATTTTTGCAAGAAATTTCCCAAGCACCTCAGTCTTCATTTTATTAGCTGGACAGAAAATTGATATTGATAAAGAACCCTTTTTGACAGTACATAACTTCACTACAAAACCTTTTCCTGCAAGTTTTACATCTCAAAGAGAAGGAAAACCCCATAACATTACTAGTGTGTACACTGGTCTTTATAATAAATTTATTTTTGCAAACTAACTGGAGGCAAAACTCTTCAAGAAAGAAAAAATTCTGATAAGGCTTATATATACAAAAAAAAAAAATCAAAAGGTTTAACAGAGTTCTCTTCCATGGGATGACTCTAACATTTTTGGCACAGTAAATCCTAATACACTAGGAAAAACAAAAAGAAAATAAAACAATTTGTTTTCCAAAACAAAAACTGCTTCCAGCATTAAAAACTGGCTCTATTTCCCTCAGCTGTCACCTGTGCTGAGGAAAAGAAAGACTGAAGCTCTTTTTCTTTTCTCCTGACAGCTGCTATGCCACAACAGGCTAGCTATCCTGCTGTGGGCTGACACCTCTTTGTCAAGCAGGTTGTTTCCTAATGCTGCAAAGACCGAAGGACTAGCTGAAACGGCAACACAGCTGCAGTGATGGTGACTGAGGATGAGATTTTCAAAATGTTCAAGTCATTTATGATCACCAATTCCATTGACAGGTAATGAAGTTTGGTATATGCTTTTAGGAAAAATCAAACAAATGAATGCTTTTAAGACAAACAAACAAATCTAACTTCAAAAATTCACGGTAAGATTTTCTCTAGCTTATAGTGAATAGAGTGTAAAGAAGAACACAGATAGAAGATGGGGCAGTGTTTTGTAACTATGACATTAAACTCATTTCTATACCTTGCATCCTTTTCTTCTGTAAAGAAATGTGTTTTAGGTAACTTCTTGTTGTTGATGAGCTTCTCTCTAAAAACTCTTATAAAAAACATTTCAGTCTATAGAGCACATATGAAGATTTAGGAAGCATTTTAAAAATCCTGGCAGTTCAGATGATGGGTAATGATAGATGTCTTTAGAACATCTTTAGAACATCCTACATTTGATTTCCAAGCTCAAACCATACCAAACGCAAGAAATAAAACTGTGGAGAGAGGACTTGCTTTCATGGCATGCAAAATGCTTCAGTCCTGTTCTTAGCCATAGATTCAAGAAGCTGTGAAACTTTTCAGAAAAATGCCAAAAACCAAGCACCACAGACAGCTGGGAACTTCGGCATCCTGGCCATATCTCCTCTAATGGTAGCTTGACAAGGTGAGGCTAGAAAGGACCATTAGCTATAGGTTGCCCTTACATGAGAGAAGAAAGTGAAAAGTCTAGTTAGACTTGGACACACTTGTACTGAGACAACAAATGCAAATGGCAGAACATAATGTCAACTGGGATTCAGGATAACTTCAACTTCCCTTGCAGAAAACTTTGAAAGTGCTTACTGTGCTGGTTTGCGCCTTCCTCTGGAATGTCAAATGCACTAGAGAGCACAGAAAAAGGTCAGAAAGAGTTTGGGGCAAAAGCACTAAAGATTTAATCCTGCTCTGCTAAAAGATATAGTATGCCCTGTGCAGTTCAACAGTCAGTCTGTATTTCTTGCCCCTGGTTAGCAAACAGCACAACCTAACCATATCTCAATTTATGACTGTGTGACAGCCAGCTTCAGTTGCTGTCAGTCATGCATCCCCTAAGGAAATTAATCATAATCACAATTTTGCACTGTGACTCTGCAAAGACTTTAAAAAGTTTGATTATCCTTGTTAGTAAGGTTTTAAGACTTGTACGTATAACAGCTTGTTCTCAAAGCCTGGTATTGGGAAACACTTGTTAAGGATAACTAAGCAACATACTAACTCACACTCTTATTCTTCCCTCTGCTAGAATAGCTTCTTTATTCTAATTGATTAATGTGAGAAGCCATTATAGCTGCCACAAAAATATTATATATCATATATTTTTTAAGAGAGGGGAAAACTCTGAGTCATCTTGCCATGAAAAAAGAGTTTTTCTATTTAGATGTAGTGCTATGCAACAAGTTTTGAGACCTCCTTTTCTACTGTTTGGCATTTTGGATGAAGTGATATGGAAAAGGTAAACTGATTTATACCCTAAGGTGGCATTACTAGTATGTAGCTCAGACTAAGCTACTGTCAGAAAAGTATGGTTAAAAGAAAAAAAAAGAGAGATGATGCACTACCTCAAGTACAACAGAAGAGTCAACTGGACATCGCAGCTCCCATTTGAGGCAAAGCAGTGTGAGGATGCTGCAGACCCAGTGTGCAGACAGACCATACATAGCAAAGTGGCATAGGGCAAAGCAGCCTCCAAAGTCAGAGCAGCACAAAAACGTCCCAGGGCCCTACAGCCCACAAGTAAGGTACAAAAGCAATTGTTTGTTATTCCTTGTTTCCAACAAGTACAGAGCTTATCTTTCCAGACCTCAGTGTCAACAAAGAGTAACTAAAATCAGCCTCATATTTTTCTGATGATATACTGCAAAATGGGGTTGAGGGGCTGGAACACAGGTACACTGATCCAAACAAGAAAGATAGCAAGGCAGTCCAGTCAAGCCCCATGCTGGAGGGAAAATAAATTTAAATATACTTTCCTTGATGGTGTATACAAGTTGCTATTTCTTAATCTATGGAGATAGACAGATGCAAAAATGCCAGAAAAAGGGAGTTATTTGGAAAATGTGAAGGAAGTATCTGTATGCCAACTTTAAGCATGTGATCTTGTGCAGAGCCATTTTACACTTAAGTGAACTTGTCCCTGATCAGAATCTCCTGCAATACCTTAGAGGGAAAAAATACATGCAAAACCAGTTCAACAAATGTTTCTGAATACAAAGGTCAGAGAAAAAACAAACTATTTTCAAGATTACATTATCAGGAAAGATTCCCAGAGTGAGTGAAGCATCAAAAAAATTAAGAGTCCTGAGGACACAGCTGAAAATTGTTTGCTTGCAATTATTCCATTTATTTTTGTGATGTCCCTTTCTCTTGACTCATTTATCCCAAAAGGATACTCAGTTTTCATGGTATAAATATCACACAAAAAAATATGGAATTCTCTTCTAATGAAAACTACAGAAACACATGCTAAAAATACCAAAAAATAATATTCTGATGCTCAAAACACTGAATCTTTACTTCCCTGGTTATGTCTCCTATTCAATGATTGAACAGCAGACAAAGATACACTCTTTTGAACAATTAGTGCAATTAGTAGCCTAACCAATGGAAGGGGGGAAATCTATTAAGAATTCACTAATGTACTTATTCAATAATACACAGATGTTTTATTTTGCAGCCTATACAATTGTCTTCATGAACAATTTCAAAATATTCAAATATATATTCATGCCTTTGTCTTGAAGCCATATTTGTACATATTTCATTCAGGTTACTATTCAAATAATCTTGTCCAAATGTGCACTCATTTAGAATGTCTATCTACATATGCAGATCAGGTAACTCTGTGACCTTTTTCCATATTTAACTACCCAATTTTCTCAGCAAAATATGCATTTTTTCATTTCTTGTAGAAATAGATCATAAATAATACTTCATAGTTTAGGTACTTCAGCCTAAACCTAATAGACCAAACCCCAGCACACACAAATTATTTCAAGCACAAGAGAAGAGCTTGTAACAAAAAAAAGTTACTGACACTGACAACTTGCCAGGCAAGTTGTTGTACCAGGAAAGTATAACCTAGGAAGTGCCTAATCTTAAAAGGTGTTTGTCTCAACTTTTCTCTCACAGTCACAGTCAGAATTTTAAAGAAATAAACTGCCAAGCATTTTATTAATACTGCATAATAAGATGAATATTTTATCACTTCTGCAGATTTTTAAACAAAAATAAGACATTATAGAGGAAGACAGATTCCTGGAATAACAAATAATGCATTGACTGCTTTTCACTGTTCTCAATTATGAAAAGTAATCTTTATTTATTTTTCAGAAATCAGATAATGATTTTAAATGTGCTGGTCTTGGTAGGGCTCACATAGTCCCTTTTCAAGGAAATGGATGTAATACCAGCAGAGTGACAGAAGCTGTAAGAGTTAATGTCAAGTTTATACATGGCCCCTTTTCTGAGACTTTCCCTACTTTTTACTCAAATTTTCAATTTGGGACTGCTCTGTCTCTTGTTGCTACTAGAGATTCAAACTGTTGGGGTGTTGCAGCAGAATTTTTCATAGCTGCATGGCCAGAAGAATGAAACTACCTATTGTTTCCATCCATTTGCATGAAATTCCCATTCCTTTCCAGTGAGGTATCCTAGCCACGAGTTTACATATTCCTTTAGTTATAACACCACACCTGCTTTAGGTGCCTTAGGATGCAATATCAGGTAAACCCTGAATGATAAATGACTTCCATTAACGAGCACTATATGGCAAATATGACTTACTATTTGCATTACAGTTATGCCTAATAATTTGCACTAACACCAAGACTCAGTTTTTCTAGGTAGTGAAGAAAAACATTATTCCTCCAAAACCTTTATAATGTAAAAGATGACTAAAAAAAGAGATTAACTTAGGGACATGACATTCCTTACATGATAACATGCAGAAGAGCAATAGCAAGAAGCATTTTGCACCAGTTTTATTCTCTTGTCTTGTAACCAATACTTCATCCAGTGGATTAAGTTGCATTGCTGTGAATGATTCTCCTGATACAGTTTGCAAGGTATGATTAATTTTGCATAAGCCATTTACAAATACCACCTTAAATCTTATAAAGCAGGGGCCGCAAGATAATTAGTGCAATTTGGTTCTTCTTTGAAAGCATACAGAGTCTATATTTAAGAACAGATCCTGAATTTCATCAGTGATTTGTGGAACATGATGATCATATCTAGAATTTGAAACCACTGAAAGACAGAAAATGGAAGTAGAATATATATTATCTATCATCAGACCTCCATTATAAGAACAAAAAATATTTATAAAGGAACTGATGATGCACGAGATTCACACCGATTTAGCCTTTAACAGGCTGGCATGCTTTATTTTATGGTCTAATAAAATCACAGTGGCACTTTTTTGTTATTCAACTCTTTTGTATCCTGTAAATGGCATTAGATAAGTCTATAAATAATAATGTAGCTAATTGGGCTGTGGGAAAGCAGGACATCTCTCTTGTGGCTTTGGATGGGCTGGGACCCAGGCAGGGGGCTCTGAGAGCTTGGCACAGAGCCCAAGGCCCTTCTGCCTTTGATCCTGAGCCACGGAAAAAATTACCAACTTTATGTGAGGAATTACAAACCAGGGAAAGTAGAATAAAATGAGTAGCTTATTACTGAGTAGAGAAATAGAATGTTAAGATTCATATGAGAAGTGTACAGGGGGGTCAAGATGGAGGAATCTGGGCGTGTACTGCCCTCCTTCCTTCTTCTTCATCGTCTCCATCTTCTTGGTGATGGTGGCACTTAGGGATTGGTTTAGAGTAGAAATTCACTGTCTAACATAGGTGATAGATATTGGGGAATAATGGTAAACAATGTCTACGTAGTTTATAGTATATAAAGATACCACTGCCCTGAGGGAGGGCAGTGTGCCTTGAGCTGAACTGCTGAATGCATCTCGGCTGGTCAGGGAGAACATGTTATAGATAAGAAATAATAAACAACCTTGAGAATGAAAGCAGAGCAGCTCTGACTTTTTCTTGGACCATCTGGATGTGAAAAAGGACTCTCAGGAACATCCAAGGCAGGGGATCCCGAGATAGGGCCACAGATCTTTTTTTTTTTTTTCCCTTCCTTAATGTGTTCTATGCTATAAAACCAGAGTGAGGCTGGTAACACTAGGAAAAATAAGCATGATTAGCCTTCCCTGTGTGTAATTGCACATTTGAATAGCTGGTTAAGTGGGTGTGTGTTATACTTTACTGCCACAAGCTCAGGAAATACAGATCAATTGCATAAAACCAAAATGAACAGTAGGAAATTTTTCATATAGTACTACAGCATTTTGCATTCCATACTAATAAAGGGATTTACAGATGTTTTAGTAGGACAGTTCTCAAATTCAACTACAGAGGAAGGATGAAAAAAATCATATCAAATACAGTTAAACAAAATTTGCAATATACTTTTAAAGCATAATAGTATAAAAATACGTATGATAAATCTCTCAGAGTCTTCCAGGACAGAAGGTAAGTGCTAATGACAGACTATATTAGCTGGCATTCCTCTTTTCTATCCCCATGTCAAGAAGAAAGGCATCTTTTCAGAAGGCATAAGACTAGGTACCATGGCAGTAAGACCAAGTGGCATGTACTACTTTTAAGAAAAATACTACCAGCTTGAACATATATGGACTGCTGCAGTGGTTCAAGAAGGATTCTCAAAGTAATTACTCAGCATATTACTTAAACAAACTTTTCCTCATGCTCTAGCTATGATTTTCTGAGTGAGAAGAGAGAATACTCAGCTGATTCACAGGTATATCCCTATAGGTTTATATGGGCACAGATGGGGAAACTGTATAGTGACCATGACATCACTCTGGTGATGTTTACCCTTGCTTAAGGTGGTTTGGTTTTTCACACCATTTTATTCTAACTACCACTGATGGGTAAGTAATCTTTTGGTGAACGTCATTAACAGGCTGTCATTATAAAAAGCCTCATGTTTGCTTTATATATTCCTACATATATTTCTTTATATATGTTTTTCTTGCAGTCAGACAAAGAAAGAAGCTCACCATCCTCTATGAGCTTGTCAGTGATATGAATCTCCAAGGATACAACAGTAAACACAGAATACTAGGACACAGCCAGAACCAGAGTAAGCCAGCAAGCTATCCAAACAACCCAGCAACAGTGTTTCCTTGCTCTCATTCAGGATGGAATCTCAACACCCGTTCTTTCAACTTTTACTCCTGTGGTTTATCTTCATTCCTTGAAAATAAATTATACAGTCATTTTTACTGTGTTTTGTTTCTTATTTAGCCCTGAAGTCACATTCTGCTTAGCCATGGTACCTGTCTAGTATGTCATACACTTTAAAAACTGACTAAAGTACAAACTGACTTCCAGAGAATATTGCCTGTTCAATTCAAATTTAGTCTGGGTACCTTAGAAAATAGGTCTTCTCTTGACAGTGTCCTCAACAACAGTCACACAAACAATATGGGAAAACAGAGTTCACGCAAAATTTCTGTGATGATATGCACGTATCGTTTAATGCTTCTCAGATTAATTACCAGTATCAGACCTTGAATCTTCATCTATACAAAGTTTACAATATCCTGTAGGACTGACTAGAGAACACATCTTTCACTTCTAGCACTAGTCTTGGAAAGATAACAAAGGGTCAGACTTGAAGAGACAGCCTCCAAATGAACCAGACAAAGGAAAAAGAGCAACTTGAAAGGAACAAGCTTGAAAAAATGCAGAATAAGTTATTAGGCTGCATTAAGGCATAAATAAAAAATTGAGTACCTCCTTAACTAAGTACAAACTGACCACAAATTATGCAGAGCAAGAGAGCAAGTTGAGACATACTTCAACATGGTGTGTATATGACATATGTAATACACCAAGGGCAATCATTGTGCTCTATCCACTGCTGAAGAACACTCTCTGCCTAGTTTTGAGCACCCCAATTTAAGGAAAATATGGCTAAACGAGCTTTTTCAAAAGAAAACAACAGAGCATTAAGTCTTTTGGTAAACATGAGTTATATAGAGAGACTGAAGGGATTATCTTTGTGCAAATTAGCAAAGAGACAAAGGGGATATAATGGAGGGTTTCCAATAGGTAAACAGACAGAAGAACGCAGTGACCATCTGCTCTTAATGTCCACAGCAGGAAGACTTAGAAACATCAGCTTGCCTACCAGAGCAGAAGACACAAGACATCCTTTCTTGTAGTAAAGAACAGATATTCCATGGAACAGACCGCTTGGAACAGACAGCATCTCCATCCTCAGAGATTTTTAGGAACAAGCTAGACAAGTATCAGTCTGGATTAATTTCAGCATATTTGATCCTGCCATGGATGACAGGTTTGATTAAGTGACCTCATGAGGTGTATCTACTTCTACATTTCCATGACAGTCTTCATTCTGACTTTTCTTAATCAAATGAAGTCTTAAGCTTTTGAGTTCTCATCTCCCTGCAGACTCACAGAGGTTTTACTCTATTTCTCCCTTTATTACGATAATATGCTAAAAGTTCCCTGTGCTTACCTCAAGTTAAACAACTTCTTTGGCATTCTCAAGTAATTTGAGCATCAAACTAGTTCTCTCTATTCTAGTTATCTCTATAATAGTGGAAGTAAATAAGCCGGTTGCTGGGAGACATAAAATGAACTAATGCATCTAGCATTGAGGACAAACAGGTAATTCAGCAGAACTGAAAGATTATAAACAAACAAACAAAAAAAATTCTACACCAGTGGGGTGTCAGAAATGTTTGGATTACTTGACCTTGAAATAATGTTCCAGAAACTTAAAATTTTGACTCCTTAAAACTGGCCTTTTAAAAATTAATGACAGAAAATGATATGAAGCTGCTTATGAAGAGATCCTACTTGTAGCTACTTAACAATTTTTAATATTATTTCAATCATTTCATAAAATGATTGAAATAATATTAAAAAATATTTTTAACATGAATTTGCCAAACTGTATAGCGATGCAATTTGGAGGCAAATAGTAGATAACTACTTATATAGAATTTGAACTAGAAGATGTTTTGATTGAGGTAGAAGATCCTTTTCTATCATCTTTCCTTTGCCATCCAGAGGCCTTCATTAGAGGGACAGAAAATTTTGTATACCATAAACACTTGAGAACATTAACTGGAGGTGAAAACTTTAACAACTAAAGAAGCACTGACATTAATTTTTCAAAACTTATCTCAATAATTTTCCCCAATCTAACTAAAAACACTAAATAAATTTTACTAACACATGGTGCTTTGCAGCTACATTTCAAAAAAGACTGAATATGGGGTAGGAACCACAGCTGGTCTGATACAACAAACACACAAACCCTGTAACTCCTACTAAATTTGACCATGAAAATTTTACAAGGATAAATAGAACCAATCCAAATACATGAAAAATAATAATAGGAAGAAGTGACAATAGCAGAAGTTTACCTAATTCTTTCAGCTATAAATTTTGTTTGGATTTAGTTTGCAATCAGCATATTTTGATTCTGTGTTTGCTCAGGCTTTGGCAACTTTTCAAGAGTTTTTTCAAATGCAGAGAAATCTGTGTCTGTAACAGTTTGATACTAAAATATAAATGGAGAAGAGACTATTTTTAATGATATTAAACTATGATGGTTTTGAGGACATTATCAAAGAAGATGTGTATAACACTGAATATGCAATCAAAATTATTTCATTTTCTCTTTACTTGTAAATTTTAATAAAAATATTGATATGATTGAATGACTCAAAGCTCCACTTTCTAGCAACACGAATACTTTCAACTTTGCTAAACAAAGTTACTCATTTGAACTATTAGAAAGATGCAACCTGTGTTATGAGTGAACAGAGAAGTGCATGACTGAAGTGCATTCTTGCATGCATGACTTCTCTAGATGCTTCCTTTAACAGTTTTTTCTCCAGGGTAATTACAGTGGGCAGGAAAAATCAGGAGTGAGCACAACTCACATATTACATATTTCAAGTCATCCTTGCTATAAAATTACTCTTTATTTCACTAGTCCAAATAACTCCTTTTCAACTTCTCTTTATATGAACTTGCAATCCAGGTGTACTTTAGCACCATACAAAAAGAAATGGAAGCTTTTCTTTGGGCTTTCTCAAAGAGTGGAAATGGACAAATTCTGCCTCAGCACAGAGACTGTTTCTTAACACAGTCCATCCCCAGTAGGGCACACCAATTCTGTGTAACTGCTCTGGAGCCCTAAGTTTATGGATTTACCAATACTGTCATGTTGCTCAGAAGACCACAAAGCAAACCATAAAAAGGATCTTTATCAACCGAGAGTAAACAAATAAGTCTCACAATCTCTCCCTGTACAGCACCTAGTTTATTCATCTAGGCTTTCTAGACAGTTAAGATGACTTTAGAAGGCATTTAAAATCCATCATTTATTGTATAAAACACATTATATTATCCCGATAGTAATAAATCTGGTATTTACAATTAGTTAAGGATGGGGTGGGGTTCCCCAGCACCACTCTTACTCAGAAGCTCTTCTCTCATGACTGGAAGCTCCTAAGTTCTTCCTTAGAACTTATTCATGACCAGCCTATGTGAATTTCTTTATTTCTGCCCATTAATAAGTTTTGATGTTTTTTTTTTCCTTCAGATTTACCAAAGAAAATTTTTATCTTATTTCCTGGAATTAATTTCAATAAAATATGCTATAAATATGATTCCAGTGCAATGCTGATCTTCTAGAAAATCTTGAAGATCAGTTCTAAATTAAATAAATTAGTAACAACTCATAGAAAATCAAGGAGAATGTCCATAGCAGACATGTAGTAGGTCTTTCATGAATAGTCCTAGACTAGGTGAGGAAGTTCCTGCTGAACTTTATATCTAAAACAGACTAAAGGACTTATTAACAAATAAAATCTGCTATTTCTGCTTGTATCAAGGGTTAAGGAAAACACTGAGGACATCTTTCCATATTCCTGGGGCTTCTTCAAGTGTTAATTTTTGGTTTTCTTTCCCTATGAATCTTCCACAAGTGTAGTAAAAAGGGGTAGCACAAATGATACAGATATCCACGCCTTAATATGACTGGTGGGAGGATTATTGTGGAGCACTAAGATGGATATTAATTAGGTATTGCTGCATACAATCGGGAAATGACAGAAAAATAGATATGCATATCATATGTGATTGAGCAGGAAAAAAAAAGGTGGAATTTTTAAAAATAGGACACCTGCTCAAAGTTCATTATGATGGTCATACCTCTAGATTTACATCTGATTGAAAGATCACTGGGTGCATGGATATCGACAGAAAACATATAACCAGGTCCAAAAGAACAGGAAAAGAGAATATTCAAAGTTCTTATCAAGTACTCTCAGCTGCTTGACTGAACATGTTTCAGTAGAAGTACTTTCTGAGTAATACTGTGACGAATGGAAGGAGGAGTGCAGGAGTGATAGGACAGCTTCTTTGCTCTTATCAAAACTTTCACTTATTTATTTACTGACAAGGTTACCTGAAAGTATTTGGCTAAAAAAAAAAAAAAAGAATGGAAAATTGGGAAAGGAAGAAGAATCACTGGAATCAGGAAAGATGAAATAAAATTATTAAATTAAATTATTCCCCAAATTTTAAATTTAATTCTCCTGTTGACTCCTATGAATTGATAAGGCACAAGGAAATGGGCAGCTGTGGTAGTGAATGTACTGCAGATACATCCACAGAGGCAGACACAGCTGTGCACAGCTGGCACAGATGTTTTAGTTTTATTTTTGTTAGCTCTCAGATTTTAGGAGGAGATTACTCACAGCTGTTGCAGGCAGAAAAATAATGCACTGGCACTAATCATCCTCTACAGTGGCACTTACAGCACCCATCCTAGAGGTAGGGTTACTTGCTGCTCTAGGCAAAGAGATAAATGCCCATTTCCCCTCCTCTTTCAGACAACAGTCATTAGCTGTTGAAGCCCTAGGTGAATGTTTTTACAGTGTTGTACTTGTCCCTAGGAGGTACTCCAATGACACTTTAGATGAGTAAGAGCAGTATCTGCAGTTGCATTCAGGAGGATGAAAATTATAGGTCAGAAAGAAATTTCTCCCTGTGGTCTAATATTACAGAATGTAGTGTTTCATGGGTTTTTGCAGCTTTCTTTCAAATATCCTTCACTACTCATTTCTGGAAAATAACATTACATGAAATGCAGGAATTGTCATATACAATGAAAGCTACATTCTTATGATGTTTTGTTACTCCTATCATCTTTTAGCTTGAGTCAATATCAAGTAATCAAACTTCTCAAAAACTAGACAAAAAAGTATACTGGATTCAGTTGAATTAGCCTATATGATCTCAGATATGATTTTCCTCTGGTGTTCAGGACATGCCATAATTCTTCCCTGTCCATACTGTCTGCTGAATAAGAAAACATATATTATTACATTCCTACAGTTAAAGCTACAATTTTATTTTTAAATTTAAAATGCAACCAAGCAAAAATGTTCTGCTCTAGAAATAACTGGCATCACTTACTGCTTAAGAAATTATCATAAAATATCTTCTATTTTACATGTTTGGGCAGAGTTCTTCATAGGTACCATAACAGTCCTACTAGAATCAATTAATGTGATTTAATTGTACAGAAATTGATGAAGTTTAACATTAATCGATGTAGCACATCAGTACAGAACTCAAGTATATGATAATAGCTGATCAGGTGAATTCTGGTGTGTAAACCCACCCCAACTACTCATCTCCTTATGCCCCCTATATAGAAAAAAAAAAAATCATACATATGCTCCAATAGGTAACAATAGTCAAGTAATAGTGAAGCTGCAGTGGTCCAGATTCCATCTATTCCCCAATTCTTCAAAAGTTAACAAATATGCATAGTATGAGATCACTAATTTCCACATATGTGTACATAGGTGCTCTGAAGTCAGACACAGAATTCTCCACCTGCCCTTTTTACCATTTCACTACTTTTGCATTCTCTTCATTGATACCACTTTTGGGACGGCACCTCTGTCCTCTTAAAAGCCATTGGATAGTGGCTTGTAAACCAAAATCAAAAACTATCTTCTCCTAAATGAACTGCTTCAGTCAGGGATGAACTGTCATCAGTTCTTCCACTAACAGCACATAAGAGCCAATTATCTTTTAAGCATTTGCAGATCTGCCTTCTCTTTCCCTTGGTCTGGTTCTTAAGCACTTTGTGCCTGAATGTTTGGGTGAGCAGTAAGAACAACTGCACAATGCTAATACCTGCTTCTGTGTTCTACAGTGAATTTCAAAGCAGGGAAGTGCCCCAGTACAATAGGTGCCACAGCAACACAACAAACAAATACCTGCTCCTGCTGTGTCCCTTCAGAGACTGTCGTCTGAATGCTCACTGCTGGCCACCAACCAGCACAACACATTTGTTCTGCTGTGTCCTTTATGCAGGGTGGTGCTCATAAGAGAGAAGAGCTTTATAAAATCCAGTGTGAAACATGAGAAAGCACCGCCAGTAGACATGATTCCTACGGAGATCATATAGGGAAAAACAAAAAAGCAACTCTAGAGGGAGAACAAAGTAAAGCTGAAGGCTGACACAGGCATGTTTGGCCACATACCAGAACTACAGATTTTTCCAGCAGAGCAGTAGTCCTCCTGCAAACTTGTAAGAAAGTAAAGCTCATAACTATGTTATTAAAAAAAAAAAATCCCAACCTATTTCAAAGAACCTTGTTTTCCACAATGTCATTTCCAGAAATTGCTAAGCTATGCTTGTGAGATTGCTGTGAAAAAGACTGAAAAGAAAAATGGGAACTTTTATATGGATGTCATCTACCTTGACTTCAGAAAGACTTTCGACTCTTTCTCCCATAACATCCTTGTAGGTAATCACAGGAAATTTGGGTTGGATGAATGGACAGTGAGGTGGATCAAGAACTGGCTGAATGGCAGAGCTCAGAGGGCTGTGATGAGTGGAGCAGAATTCATTTGGAGGCCTGTAGTCAGTGGGGTTCCCCAGGGACCAATACTGGGTACAGTCTTATTGAACGTAAATGTATCAGCAACCCGAATGAAGGGATAGGAATCACCCTAAGCAAGTTTGCTGTTGACACAAAACTGAGGGGAATGGCTGATCCACCTGAAGGCTGTGCTGCCATTCAGTGGGACCTTGATAGGCTGGAGAGCTGGACAGAGAAAAACCTGATGAAGTTCCACAAGGACAAGTGCAAGGTCCTGCATCTGGGGAGGAATGACCCCAAGTACCAGCACAAGATGGGGATTGACCTCCTAGGGAGCAGCTCTGCTGAGGAGGACCTGGGAGTCTTACTGGATGGCCAGCTGAACATGAACCACCAGTGCTCTCATGGCCAGGTGGGTAAATGGGATCCTGGGGTGCATTGGGAAGAGTGTGGCCAGCAGGTTGAGGGGGCTGATAGTTGGAGAGAGCCTTTCTAGTAGGCCTTGGTGAGGCCACATCTGTAATACATTGTGTCCAGTTCTGGGCTCCTCAGTACAAGCAAGACAAGGAGCTACCAGAGAGGGTCCAGTGGAAGTCCACAAATATGATGAGGAGTCTGGAGTAGCTCTGTCCTGAGGACAGATGGCAGGAGCTGAGCCTGTTTAGTTTAGAGAAGACTGAGAGATCCCAGACCTTCTGAATACATACAAGTATATCATAGGTGAGTGCCCAGAGGATGGTGCCAGGCTCTCTTGTGTGGTGCCACTTGCTCTAGGTGAGCCTGCTTTGGCAGTGGAGTTGGACTGGATGATCTCCAGAGGTCCCTTCCAACCCAGATTACCCTGTGATTCTGTGAAATGGACAAAACCTGTCAAACCTTACAGTTCTGTATTACCTGAATGTTTTGTTTGTAAAGCAACTTGCACAAAGCAACAAGAGTGAAGGTTTATGCATAGGACAGCAGGAATCAAGAACTCTGTTTCAACAGGATAGTCATGATAGGTTTTAAAAAATATATGTAGAAGTAATTAATACTTTGAAAGTGTTATTTTAGTCTTCCACATAAATGAAAACCAACATCCAAAATTTTAAATAATACTAACTGCATACATTTAAAGTCAAAAATCTTTCAATCAAAAATGTGTTAGAAGTAATAACTTTCTAAGTCATCAAGGCTAAGATCCCACTCTTGCATAGATATATATTTACATTCTTTTTTTTTTTTCCCCAGCAGAATTCCAAAACAGATTAGACTTCAGTATCATGGTTTGCTTCTTTCATTTGAGACATTACTGAAAGCCTTCCTGATGATGATCAGCTTTCTATGGCTAGGTAAATGTTATGGAGAACTGATGTGTCCTTTTTCTTTTACAGAATAGCCTACAAAGCAGCAAGGTTTAGAAATAACTTAAATAATTGTATTTCCTTCAGCATGTTAGTGGAAAATAAACTCTACAGGAGTTTATGTCCTTAAAGGAGACAAAATGTGCAGCTACTGAACTCACAGATCCAAAGCAAAAGACTGAACCACTAAGCTTCGGTCTTTATTTTCTTAATATTCTAACATTTCACTTGAAAGGAGTTTGACAACAGTTTCTTGTCACCTCAATGGCTATACTTAATTACTTGATAGTCAGATGCTGTGGCCATCTACATAAGAAGGCATGTATGATGAAAATAAGCCCTAGAGATGGAATTCCTCAAATCTATCTCAAGGAAGCTTTGCTTTTATGCGATATTCTTTCCAGAAAGGAAATTGGTCATTGTTAAATTCCCTTTCATTTGCCAAAACACGCTATCTCACCACGCAATTCAATGATACATTTTTATTCCCTATTATTTTTATTCTGTTATTTTACTCCATGCTTTATCATGAAGACTTGATCTTTTCCTTATTATATCAGTGGAAGAATACCTATTGAACTGAATAGTAAAGAGAACGAGCAGCCCTACCACCAATATAAGTATTAATTCTACCATTCACAGGGCAGCCTTTTACAACATGCTGTACGATCACAGAGAGAGAAATCACTGCCGTAGCAAAGACAGCAAAAGCAAAAGTTTTCTGTGATGTGCCATTCAAAAAGCTGCATATTAAGTGAACACAACAAATTCTAAGAGCATCATGGATATTTTCTGGTGATTCAATTCCCTTTTGAGCTTTTACCCAAGAGGAAATCCTGATGGCACTATTTTACAATTTCTGAATGGACTATCCCTTGTAATACAGAATTTTTAGACAGTTTAGAAAGGAAAATGTTACTGTATTTCTTTTCTTGCATGCTTACACTGACCTACAGCCTCCATCTAGACTCATACATATAACCCCATGGTGTTATTATACGCCACTATACCACAGGAGGAAAAAAAAGCCGTCCTGTAGATACCTGTTAAGTCATACAGATTAGGATTCAAAAAGAAGTTACAAGGCAGCTGTGAGGTCCTTTCCCTTGCAGTAAGAAGTACAGAGGTTTCTCCCAGAGAGCGTGTTCACAATTTCAGTTTTAGATGTAGTAATATTTATTTCTATTCAATCCCAATTGCATTTGCTGACTAGAGAGACAAAAATCTCTGTTACCAAAACAAAATCACCAGAAGCGCTGTGAGAATGCAACTGTTTCTAGGTGTTAGTTATCTGTCAACTGTTCTGGAGTACCTACCTCCCTAGAAGAATTAGCTCATCCAATCAAGGAAGAGAAGCACAATGTAAGCAGGCCAAATGGAATAGTCAAAGTCAGTGGATCTGCAAGCATACTGAAGGGCTCAGGTCTGTTTGGATTAGACAACTGCATCAGTCCATGTTCAAAACGAATACTTTTAATGAAATTTTAGAAACATATATACATTTCAGGCACAGACAGGAGCCCTAAAGACACAATAGGAATTGCAACCCACCAGGTATTTCACTTCCTACACTGGGATAGTACTTCAGTGACAAAGCTGGATTAAAAATACATATTTGAAATGATGCTTTTTTTATATATGTTTTATATATCTTGACATGTGAAATACACTTTAACATGTAACATGGCTGTTACATGAGAATGACATTAATTTCCATTTTCAAGAGAGATTGTCTAGGAATTTTAAAGGGAATTATTTTTCAGGGGAGGATTTACAATTGAAAATGTTGATTGGTCTAAAGATTATGAATCAAATCTCTGACAGCATTGAAGTGCTTTTCATTTATGTCTTGAACAGTTTACCACAAAGGGCATCAAATTATAAGTCATCCTTCCTTCATCTGTACCTGACATCTAGTTCATGTATCTTCTAGCAATAAAATTGGTGTTGGTAGGTGTTAAGACCAATTTATGAGATACAAGTCATTCAGGGATGACTAGGATTTTAAACACAGACCTATTATGACAAGGCAGATTTTGGGTGAATGCAGTGAAAATAGTGAAATACTGCCTATTGTAGGTAGTAGTCAAAATGGAAAAGCTTTATCTGAGATGTGTAATATTGAAGAAGGCAATCAGATGAAAGATTTAGTGATGTGAGACACTGAACAGGTAAAACCTGTATGGGGGTATGAAACGATTAAAAAGAATGAGTGATTCTCTTGGGTGAAGTGTTTTGCAATCTTTGTTGAGAAAACTACTGCCTTAATCTGTACAGAATAATCACGATAAGAGAGTAGATAAGCATAGCTGCTCTAACTGAGGTGGATAGCCTGCACACTTGTCCCAGATGACTTGCTATGAGTGAACTACATTTAGATTCAGAAAAATCTGAATATATTTTAAAGCATTTGAAACTAAATATGTACAAACTAGATAAAGCTCTCTAGAATTTCTTGCAATGTATTGTGATATTGTGTTCATATGCAAGTTTAAGGTGAAGTGTTATCTTAAAAATTGGGTTTCTTTAGTTAAAATTTATTCTCAATTTCCATTTTTGACAGTTTGAAATTCACTGTGAATTCACTGAGGCAAGCATTAAGTGCTCAGCTTGCATTAGTAACTCCATGACTCTTAAAATGCATGTAAAAAAAGAAAGCGTAAATCACTATAATTATGTTGTGCAGCTAAACAGCTGTTCGGTTTTTTCTCCTACACTGACTTTTCTATTTCTAGATGAGCGCCAAATGCCGTTGCAAGAGTTCATGCAATACAGAGGTTTATTCTTTCCTGGAGACAGCATTTCTGCTTTTCTTTTTTTTTTCCCCCCAGTAATTTTCTGTATTTTTCTAAGATAAATGCCACTAAAACTACTAACACACCTTTGCTTTTATTTTTTAAAAAACAAATTTCAATATTAAGGCTTGTACCAGCAGTACCAGGTCTTCTGCTTAAGAAATTAACCTAACAGAACTTCACTAATGCCTTCCATTTAAGAAATTAAATAATGAAGGTAGCAAAAAAACCCTACTTCAAATAGAACCCAAAGTCCAGATGTCAACTAAGCAACAGTGAAGTCTAATACTGTCATCCAGATCAAATATGCCAAATATATTGGCATGATTTTCACTGTAAACAACAGTTTTGCTACCAAACACACTCAACTGTTATTTTCCAGAAAAGCCCTAATTGGCTTCACTCTGGTTCTTCCATGATGGACCACAGCCCCTTGTCCTAGTGATATAAAAAGTGCATGAATTACAGTGCTGAAATAATAGAGAACAGAAGGGATATTAGACAAATAGACTTCCTGCTGCCACAAGGCTTTGCATCAGCATTCCTTAATAAAATATTTTTGATCCTTCATTTTTAATGAGAAGAAAAATACAGACAAGAGTCACTTTAAACTTTTTGAAAATCAAAACTATTTTTGAAAGGATTTTGATGGAAAAAACTTGTGGTCAGTCTCCTTTAAGATTTCTTATTTTCCAGTTTTGGAGTACTTGACTTTTCTACCCTCATAGTCTTCTGATGAAAACAAGAAGACATAATCTATATAGTACCTCGTAAATTGTGAATTATCTCAGGATATTCTTTTTGAGACAGGGTACAATTACAATAATTTGTATACTAGCACAAATGTGTGACCTACCTCCTTAACTATGTGAAATGATATACATATATATACATGTGTAATATTATAATTAGATTGATTTCTAAAATTCTATAGGGCAATGACTTCATTGTACAACAGCTGTAATCCTGTGGCAGTTATAGAACAGCTGTAGCCAAGCACTGAAAGACAGAGAGAGTTACTTTGCCACTCTGTGAAGCTGCTGATCATTACTGAGACATTCAGAAATCTGCAGCTGTTGAAGGAGTATTTGTGTTAAGTCTGCTTCCAACAGGGATGACAGGTGAGAAAGATCTGGAAGATGACAACAATTGCCAAGGTCACTCTTCATATACCAATGTGAAGGGATGCAACAAGTCTCAGAACTACCTCTGCTTGTGAAAGCAATCGCGGAGAATGGCCACTTTAGTTTCTACCCAGGAAATGATCGGAGCTAGAGCAGCCAGTGCTAATACTAACATAATCCTGGGAATGCAACAGCCACCCAGAAGGACAGACTTGCAAATATCAAAATAATTTGCTTCTTAAAGTGTCGCCTGCCATACCAAAACACCTCTCCCCATCACTGTTTTTAAATAGCTTCAGCCCACTCATCCTGCCTTTCAAATATATATCTGCATTTGTTTTTATTTCTCCACATGAATCCAACCACTGTTCCTGAAAGTGTGCCCTTCTCTTTTCTGCCAGATCTCAGGAGTAAGCTAAACATGTGACAATGAGAAAAATATTTGTCTGCAGCAACAGGTAAATAATGTCATGAGTTGCAGCGTAAGATATAACCAGGGGTGTGTTATTCTATTACCATCAGTTGGAACTGAGATGGGGAGTAGTGATGTGATCTTCTGTTGATAAGCCAGCTGATAAGAAACCATCAAGAACAGTTTCCTTATCTCTTCCACGACCCATCCTCCCTCCAGAGATAAGATCTTCTGCTGATGGGCCATTAAGTCCACTGATAAGCTTCCATCATCCCATTGGGAAATGCTCCAGCCAGGGGGAGGAACCAAGCCCCTCTACCTGGATAAAAAAACCTGAGACTTGGAACACCAAGTGAGCCTTTTCCACTGGACTCCCAGAGGAAGAACAGGCCCAT
Source organism: Peucedramus taeniatus (assembly GCA_013400575.1). Classification (NCBI taxonomy): domain Eukaryota; kingdom Metazoa; phylum Chordata; class Aves; order Passeriformes; family Fringillidae; genus Peucedramus; species Peucedramus taeniatus. The sequence goes on from WBNO01017255.1 coordinate 23,984, forward strand.
CCATCACTAGACCTTCAGCGGAGGGTTGCACTTTTTCTCCAGGACCACTGCTTCAACAGAGCCACAACTGCTACTCCAGGAGGACTGCAGACACCATTGCAAGTAGACTGCTGCCAACACCCTGACCAACAGGGTGTCAGGTTGTATTCTGACTTTTATCAGTGGTTTTCTTATTGTATGTATTTTGTTTCCTTTTTGTTTTATTTTCCCTTTTTCTAATAAACTGTATTTCTGACTTCAGGTGTCCCACTGATTTTGCTTCTCAAACCAGAACAATACTCTTTATGTGAAGAGCAGCAAGCACTATTAAGAGGAATTGTGACAGATTCTTGCCTTTGTTAATTAAATATTCATTTTAATTGCAACAAATTAGATTGATCTTCTCCAAATTGAAGCCCATTTTTCCCAAGACAGTAACTGGTAAAGGAACTGTCTTTATCTTCACCCATGACCTTTCCTCCTCCTGTTCTTTCTTTACAGCAGAGAGGGAGTAAGCAAGCAGCTGATTGGGAGTGTGGCTTTTAGCCAAGTCTAACCACAGAGAGACATCTACAGGGAAGACTTTGCATTACTCTTGTCCTGGTTGTATGATAGGGGTCACAGAAAAACACAAAGTGATTTTCTCATGCCCAAGCATGAGTTGGAGTAATTACACAGGTATGTTTTACACTAGACCATATAATGGGAGTTATTCACTCTTTACATAGTTGGGAGAACTAGCATCCCTAGGCTTAATATGTCTTTTGTTGTGTTCTCTCTCGTATTGTAACCATCTTAGTGTTTTTCTGAAGCTCAGAACATATAAAAGCTAAGTATCTGTATCTTTTTTGTTCCACAAGTTAAACCTTTCTCCTCATTCTGGGCTGCCACAACTTTCTGCCTTAAGTCCATTCCCTAGCTTGTGACCACAAGTTTGGACAAAAAAATCAAACATCAGATAAGCTTGACCACATGTCAGGAAATCAAACAAAAAAAAAAAATTCTGGAACAGAAATCTCATTACACTCCCATCCCAGACTCGCTTTGACACCGTGGTGCTTACAATTTAGTGTTAGTAATAAATAAAGATCCATTGATTTGCTTTTTTTTTTAAATTCATACTGTTTTTAAAAGGGATGATAAGGGATTGTCATAGCTACTCTACACTCAGACACATAGAACTCACTGCTGAGAAAAGGCAGCAGCTGCCAGTCCAATGCTGCAGCAGTCCACATACAGATGAACAACAGCAGTGCATTCACTTTGCTATGCTATTTTTTCTTTGTTGACAACATCACAGCTGTGTTCCTGAAAGCCCCAAGGGAATACTAGGAGCTGCTTCAGCTGCTGAAAAGAATAATATAAGTCACTTTCCCCCCTTTTCTTTATTTATTGAAAGACAGTTCACTTGTGTTAAAAGAGCCAGGTGCAAAGGGACCAGGATGTATTGCCACTTGCTCTTTACTCCCACCTATCTCCTATCATTCAGTGTGTACAAGCTGAAAAAAAAGCAGGCATAAAAACAATCTCAGAAGCGGCAAAGACGAGATCAGACATCGTGATGCCAGAAAAGAGATCTTCCCACACAGACTGAAAGAGATGCCAAGGACCTGTAGTAAAGGAAAAGTCGGAAAACTGTCAACTGGTCTTTCTTTTTTCTACCCTAACCTTATCTTCCTCTAGCAATGCATCGGTTCAGTGCAGCGCCCTGCACCCCAGAACAAGATCACACTGCCATGGCTGTAACACATATTTAGCCATAATAACTACAGTTATAAAAAGTACGTATACTTTGCAACACAGACCAATATAAAGCAAATTTTTCTAGTGCTTAAATAATAATAATATACTAATATCCTTGAAGAAAAAAAAAATCTATAATACAGACCTTTATGTTTTAATTTAGGTTGCAATACCAGCCTTTCATATTAATGCCACTTTATTTACCCTAATAAGTTGCTAGTTCAGTAAACAGCTAAAATTTCATTGATGACTGTTATAATTTCTCTGCATTTTTAAAGAGTTTACAGGGAGGCACTAAGAACATCATATGGTAAGTCTGTAGGCTAAGTAGATAGTACCAGTAATCCAATTAGTTTTAGAGATCTGTTAAAGGATAGTTTAATATTTAATACTGTGATTTTAAAAATGTTATGTTTAATTTTAAAGTGCTCTCAAGCTTTAGCTTTCAAGATTTTTTTAGTGCCTGACAGATACATTAGAAGTCAATTAATACATTAAAATTACATTAACATGCAATCTCATTTTTTTTCACAGAGCAGAAGACAAACTATTCTCTTCTCCAGTATTAATTATTTTAATAGCATTTTTTTAATTTTTATTTTTTATATATCTCCCGAGTCTTGCTTGATATGAGAAGTAAATAATGAAATATGAGGAGCAAGTAATCTGCTCTTTGCACATTGCTGCTGAAGAAGCTGAACAGACGTTCTGTTGAAACACACAAAATATATCAGATACAGATACTAAAAATGCTTTTTGAGAAAATAAATTTGAAACTGTTATGCCAAAAAGTATATAAAGATGGCTGTTCCCAGCAAAGTTCGATCTAATCACATGAAAAGCTGAAAGCCAATTTACCGCAAAACACAAAAATAAAAAGAGGAAAGAGTTTTTTTAAAGTACGGTTTTACAAACCATGCTCACTGATATCTTGCATTGTAAGTAATACATTCCCCTAGAGAACAGAAGTGCTATGTGTCCACCTGGGAATACAGCGTTTTTTGCTGTGGAAGAATTCACTTTCCTCCTGCTGTTTTGGCATGGTGAAAAAATTACCCAATTTGATTTCAAATTAATTTTTTTTTAGTTCCATTCAATGGATATGGAAAAAAAAATAAAGGAAAAATCTCATTTTGAGAATGATCTCTTGCTTTTGCTATGTGTATGACTACACTGGCCAATATTTCACAGTTATGGAGACATTTACATGCCATTACCAATTTACAGTTGTTTTGGGGTTTTTTAAACTATTCTCTCTACTGATATGCAATTACAGAAATACACTTTTGTGTAGCCCTAACTTTAATCAGAAATGTCTTCTCACAATCTGTAGGGCACCTACATTCACAACAGACTGTCATTAACTATTCTGCTGATGGGGACCTCCAGCTCAGATGAGATAGTGAAAGTTTTTGACGGTCACAGAGGAAGTCTGTGTCAGAGAGAGAACATAAATGCAAGCTTATCCAGATCTAGACTGGACACTTGGGCATCATCTTTCCCTTAACTCTCACTGACATTGTTTATGGCCCTCTGGCACTAGGCCACAGATGTGCTTTAGGTTACACAGACATTTGTGATAAAGAGAGGGGTTAAGGTAATAACTCTGTACTTCCAAGCTAAGAGAACTACCCTTTCTCAGTAAATGTCAAAAAACACTTGCTCATGTTGCGTTGTGTATTCTGATAGCATGCATACAAAATAAATAATTTTGAAAAAAGAAAAGGAGATCCATCATTCCTACATTGCAACTGATAAGGGATTACAGTGCCTCCAAAGTCCATTTGATTTTATCCATTTCCTCTCTCTTGATTTTTGTGCTTTGTCCCTATTCTTAACCTAAGCCCCAGAGAAAGAGTAAACAGCAGCTAACAGTGCCAATAACATTCAATAGTTCATGTTCCCTTACTCTTTACCCAGGCTGAAGTAACCACATTTGGTATGCATTCCACTCTGCAGCATCCTGGAAACCTGCAGTTTGAACCTGTTTTTCAATTTAGCAGTAATGCACTTTGAACAGTAATATGTTACAGAGCCAGCTAGTCTTCCTTAGCCTTTTACCTCCTTTAATCTTCTAGTGTTCCATGGACACCTCATCTACTCTGGGGTGCTGTAACCTTTGATCATGTATCATATTTGTTGTATTATTTTACATAGCCTTAACCTTCCTATTTTGAAAGGCAGAGGCACTGCTAACAGCATTAAAAACCAAATTATTCTGTCAATTAATTCAGATTTGAAATAAATATGCCAATAAAAGAATGTGAACTATCATTAGTATGTATTTAAAAAACAAAACCAAATCAAAGATAAACAAATATAACCAGTTTATACTTTTAGCTCCCTATTAAAGAATTTCATTCATGAGCACATGTATAAATATGTAGAGGCATATACTATACATCAATACACCTGCACAGATGTGCAAATGCACATGCACTTGTTCACAAACACACACGTACTCTGTGTGTACACGCAGTAACAGAAGAGGAAAACATTTTTTACAAAATAATTTGGCTATAAGCACAGCAAGAAATTAATAATAATGATAGAGAGGAAAGCAAATACTATTTAGAAATTTAGACAAATTGGCCTGAAAGTACAGGAAAAAAAACCAACTAACTTTGCAGTTAATCAACATCATTCAGAGAAAAATGTGGCAAAGTACTTAAGTTGATATGAACTAAAAATCTCAAACTTCTCAGATCTTGGGACACTGGAAATATTCAGGCTTCATTTTATAAAGTGTCTTTGCTGTTCTTTTGGTCTATAGCAAAGATGGAGAATCATACAGATTTCTCTACAAACATTAAAAATTTTAGGAATACTGGATGTGATATTAACACTGGTCATATATCTGGTTTTACTTAGTAGCATACTTTTAATGCAGTTCTCCTAACTCTTCAGCAATGTATCTGAAGGAAAGGATTTCTAAAGAAAGAAGCATTTGTACTGTTGTACTGAACTAAGCAAATTAATTCCAATGCAAGGGAGTATGGTTAGGCTGCAGCAAAGAAGGCACAAAATTTAATTTTGTGTAAGCTTGTTCATGATTTGTTGGAGAAAAAATGAGTTATAACTAAACATAGATGTTTGTGCCTTTTTTTTGTAATTTCAATTTTCTAGTAATCAATATGAATCAGGAATACTTAGCAAATATAATTTATATTTTTGAAATTCAGAGTGTGGTCCTTTTTCTCCTAAGAATTACAATCATCGATCCTTATTTGCAGCTTTCACATTATTACTGTTTGAAGCAACTTGTGAGGATTCAAGAAGTACAATGGGAACTGAAGGGAAAGTATGTCTGTTCAGCATCTACTTAATTGGCAAAAAGTGACCAGAACATCACCTGTTAATGAAGAATCAGGCAACACAGTTTAAGTTCCAGCATTGTTAGTTTATACTCTTAGACAAAGTTCTCAGTCCTTCAGATTTAGAGCACAAATGTGATCATAAGTACATTTACAATTGGACAGTTTTAAGCCTGAAAATCCTACATATAAAATTTAACATTCTAATATACACTCTGGAGTCTCAGAGACAAGCCTACATAGTACATTTTGAATTAAATTCTAGCAGTAAAAAACATGCCATTTGTGTCCCAATAATGTCTCTTTCTATTTCTTATTTTAGCCTAACATCTGGTATCACAACAGACTTCTGCCACCTGCAAGGTCAGGAAAATGCAGACATCTCAATGTTTACTGACTATAGTGTTATTGGAAAATTTTTACGTCGGTAGGATGACTTCTATTTCTTCACAAGTGTCTCACATATATAAAATAATAACAGTGAAAAAGGCATTCCTAAAAAGGTACAAAACTGGAAACAAGCATTAAAATGATGCTCCTGGTTAATGAAACAAACAATTATGGCACGCAATCCTCAACATGTAACCAAGTCAGAAAGCCCTCATAAACCCAGACATAATGACCTTGTAGTTTGTCATTCTGCCATGGTATACACTGGCCTATACCTGCAGAGGATGCTGAGTGCCAAGCGCAGCTGTAGCAGCTTGGCAGTATTTTACACCCAACCTCTATGTCAAGCACAGATCCCATCAGCCTAAAGCCTCACATGCAGCTTAACTCCCCAACTTGTGACAAAACACAACATCACTGTGCTAACAGCTATCTCAAAAAAACTCAACAAACTCACACACTTCTGAGCAAAGAAGCTTCTGGGTTCATTAAGCTTAAAAAGGCAATTGTTTCCTTTGCCATCTGCTAACCTATCCTGAAAACTTGTCTTAGTTTCATCCGCTATGGTTACTGGAATAGCATCTGTCCACCTGCAATCCTGACAGGTTGGAATATTATTAGATACTAATTAGTAAAAAGTCACGTCCAAGAGAACTTCCCTGACCCTGTGCTGCCATTTAAAACTCTTCAGCCGTGGGCCACCAGAGAAGCCAGCTCCACTGAAGCAGCAGATAAAGGAACAAGCATGATAATGGGGTAGGCAGCCAAGCCTAACCTGGCACACTCACTGATGAAGACTTGATATACTACAGTCACTTGAGACTTCTTCTTAGAATATGGTTTTCCTTCCTGGTAGGACAGCATATTCCCTGACCTCCATTTCAACATGATATGTAGTTCTTTTAAAGAGTATAAACAACAGAAATAATTCCTCTTGTTTTTCCTTTAAAAATGCGTTTTTCTTCCCAATGCAATTCCACAAACATATATTTTTAAAGTGTACTAAAATCCCCTTTCCAACACCAAAGTCGTTTTCCAAGTGGTATAGTCACTTTTTTGTTTTCTCATGCAAAACTGAATTTTAGTTCATATAGTCTCCACAGGCCAAACTAATCCTTGCCTTATCACTGGAGCTTGGCAAAATTATAAGACAAAGAATTTGGACCAAACATTTCTAAGAGCAGCTAGATGATGTCCAAACACCATTTATGCCATATATTATTCTTGAATTGAAATCCTAAAAAAACCTGTTTCTACACAACCAGTTTGACTCTAAATATGTATCTAAACCTGCAACAATTATGAAAACCTTTTGAAAAGCAGGTAATTGTTGATACTACTGGAATAAAAGGCACTGATGAATAAGTCTCGTGATCATCCTGGCCAAAGCCTAACAAAGGTAATTCAGCTACAAAAAATACATCTGAAGTTAACTTAGTTTCATTTAATGAGTTATTTTGGGTTACATTTTTTCCATTCTCTGTTCCCGCTGCTTGATAATTAGCTGTAGACAGAACCTCTATGCATCCAGATGAACTAAACAGCCTTAGATTTTTATTATTTTTTGTTTTCAAATTCATGTTAGTCCTTGCTTGGTCACAAGAGGCATATAAGAAAACAATAGCGCAACTTCTACATTAATAACATTTGTTATTTGTTGTTTTGAAATAACCAGATGTCTCAGTCAGGGAGTTACACTGCTGCTATAGACAAAATTGAAGGCAGAGGCACAGATGATATTTCTCTTGAGGAGCTAAGTACTAAACTAAAGCAGGATGACAAAACTGAGCATTCCGAAGTTCGCTCAGAGCTTGGGTTGGATCTCTTTGCCATCTGCTGCCTGCAGGAGCTGCCCTGCAGCTGCCTGCCAGCAACCACTGCGGGAGCCCCACTCTGCACCACGGCAGGAGGAGTTCCTCAATCTGGTTGCCAGCAGAAGCAGCGGTGTGGAGAAGACTTTTGTCCCCACTCTGCAATTCCCTGTGTTAGTTGGAGAAATTCTCTAGACTAGTAGAAATGCCTGAGGATTAGCATTTTGTTGACTCAACAAATAATCTCATTGATAAAGGTTGTGAAGATATCTTAGTTCCTTGAGAGTAAACGAGATCCTCAAGGGCTCAGCAGTTATCAAACACAAGCTGCTTACTTCAGCATTTGCTTGCAAGCCCACAGCTTTGTATGTGTTGGTTCTGGCTCCTTTTACACAATTTTTTAGCCTATAAAATGGATGCACTAAATGCTCATCTGGCGTGGCAGTTTGGTTTGTGTCGACTACCAAAAAGCATTTGAAAAAACCAAATGCAGTGTAACACAATACAGCATACTCTTACCTATTAATTCTTACCATTGTTTACTTTGCAAAATTAAAAGCAAGCACAAAATCCTTCCACATCTAGAATACAAACTTGGGAGCTGTGATTCAGGACAGTTACAATTCATCTTTTAAGAGACAATGAGACAAACTGATTTGCCTCACTTGTCCATGGAAAGCCCTGCCATGAAATGGAGGTGTATGAGTATATTCATTGAAAAAAGCCAGTAATTCAGTAGAGACTGCATCTGGAAAAGTATCTACAGAGGGCATGACTCTGCATCTTCCTATGGCAGAGATAAGCAGTTAGCCAGTTAAAGCCACTGGAGACTACTTGCAGTATTGTTGCTAACATATGCTTGTGGAATCAGGATCTAATTTCTCACAATTTCAATGTTCCAGTATTTCAGACTTCTACTCCATGGGAACATGATTGTTTAGGGCAGCATTTCCCCTTGAGGTGTGTATCCTTAATTTATTGCTGCAGGGTTGAGTAATGTACCGATCACAGAATCATTCATGTTTTATTAAAATTAATTTCAAGGGATTGTTGGTTTTAGGAAGCATGTATAGGACTGTTCAGATGCTTTGGCAAAACAATACCAGCAACAAGGAGTAATGAAAATTTTTCCTTTTTCCATTCCTTTCACTGCAAGATAAATGAATTCTAGCCTCAGAGTATACCAAGAAAAGGAAAAAAGCAACAGGAAACTCCTGCTATTTTGTCCCAGTTCCTCTGATTTCTCATGTCTGTCTTGCTTTGCTTCTTCTGGAAGGAGTCCCCCTTGGTTAACATGTATCTTTAGGATCTATCTGCACGTCTGGGTCAAAGCAATAAAAAAGCTGTTTGTGAGACCTGGCTCTCCCTACCAAATGTAGATAGGTTTTCTTCATTCTCATCTCTGATCTTCATAGAAATATTTCTTTCAAAGTGCCTCTGTTCAGATATTTTCTAGGAATGTGAAGACAGTAGAAAAGAGTTGCTTTGTCTGGTAGATAATTTATTGTCTGAGACTATTTTAAGGTGAAGAGACACCATCTGCTATAAAGAGGTCACGTTCGCTAAGTGATAATTACAGGCTGAAACCAAAAATGGAAAGAAAGAAAGAAATGTTGATGGCTTTTTGGAATATTTCAGCCACTCTAAAGTGAAGCTGAACCAGAAATTCCCATTTTACAAGGAAAAGAAAAAAAGAGGTGGGTGAGGAGAGCAGTCCTACTGCAAGAACTAGAAGAGAACAGAGGTTTTCTGTTGCACAGCCAGCACTGTGCAGATGTACACAAGACAGAGCTCACACCTCACCATGTATAAGTGCACACCACCACTATGGCCACTACAAATGCACCAGGTGTGGTATCAAGATATAGAAGGTATCAAGGTATAGAAGAATCACTCGTCAATGCTGCATTTTCTGAATCTAACTTTTAGTGATCAACAGCTTTTCCTATATGGAGAGCAAAGCCATTAATTTTGTTACTGTGTCACAAATCAGAGAAAAAGGAACAAAATTAAAGTCCAAAATGACTAATCAAATTTGCTTGACAAGTACTAATTCATTTTGATCTATCTCTCACCATAATTTCATTGGCAGGTAAACCATACATATTTATAAAAGTGGCAGCAGGCTGCTGTTGTTCTGTTTGTAATTTACAATATCAAAGAATTCCTTTAGATTACCATATTTGAAGTCCCAACGTGACTCTGCCGTGGTTAAAGGCCCCCTGCTATGCAGGATACCTAACACAATAAAGAACAAAGGAAAACAATGCTGCACTGAGACCAGGGCTCCTGGGTAATCAATTCAGGTATTTACAGCTGAAACAATAGCTCTGTGCAAATCAGCATCATTACCACAGTTTGGTGATAGAAACCCCAGGGAACTCAGGAAGTGTCTGCCTGCAAAGCAGCTGATTACTCTGAGTTACTTATGTTTTGTTTAATCATTATTGTTTCCCATCATAATAAACAGTAAATGATTGTTTAAGAAAAGGGCACGAGAGGTGCGACCAGATGTGCAAGGTAAACCTTTCTTCCCGAATTTTGGCTTGCTATATTGGTCAGCAAATGCACCTGTCAAGAAAAGGAGGTCAGTATCAACCTTGCCCTTGTGAAGCACCATTACCAGACTCACCTGTTTGGGCTTTTTTTTAAATGCTTGTTTCTAATATTACAGACTTTAGAAAAAAAAAATGCAAGCATGGACTCAGGATGAACCAGTTTAATCAATCTACTGACGGTGATGGTTTTGGCACATAGACAGGGCTGCTTGTCTCCCCATTTTGCTCTTCCTATTGGAAGAGCAGAGCAAAGCAAAGAAAAAGCAACCTCACTGGCACTGTGTCCCCTCCAGTGCTTTGCCCCATGAAGGCAAGGTGTCCCACAAGACCACATCTTTCACAGTGGAAGAGACCGTAATTCTGCATATACCTACATTTTCTTAATATTTTACTAATACAAAGAAAATTGCAATTAGTCACATTTTAGAATGTTCTTCTCTGAACTAGCAATTCATCTTTTAGAGAGGATGAGGTAGGCTGACTTTCCTTGTCTGTCCATGAAAATACCTGCCATAAAATGGAGAGGTATGACTTTTCACATTGAGTGTGAAATGTGCCTTACACTAATTTGTGAGCTGTTCAGAAAAAAAAATTGAAGCAGAAATTACTTCTTCAGTGAGGGATGTTTTCAACACTTCCCAAAATAAAATGCTACACCAGTTAATTTTAAAAATGTTCCTACCTATAGAAAAATTAGGTGGTCTAGTTGATACACCATTGCCTGTGGCATCATCAAAAAGTACTGGTTGTTTAAACCTGCTTTTGCCTCAGCAAATGAATACTCATCCAACTGTTCCCCATGCCTTCTGCAGGCTGCTGCTGAAACATGTAACAGTATCCAAAAACCTCTGAATTTCATGTGAGCTACAAGTACATTGCCTTTTACAGTGACACACATCCTATATCTCAGTCACAACCTTATATACATGAAGAATATCTGAGCTGCTTCTGCTGTATTTTTTCACAAACATATCTTCCACATTAATTGAACTAAACTGATCAAAAGTTTGAGACCAAAACAACAGGAAACATATGATTTTCACCATAAACTGAAATTTCTGTAATACAGCATTTGCAGCATTGATACATTTCCTCCCAAGAAACAGGATGCAAAGGAAATCAAGGAGACAAAGTCTGGAAGCATCACTGCAAATTGGGAAGTCTTTGGTTTTCAAAAAATGATGACCAGGACCAATTCACATGGACTTGGCATCTGAGGAACCTTTCTATATCCTGGATGGAAGTGAAAAAAAGTGCAAAATGCATGGGGAGTCACTTCACATCTGAGTAGTCAGATTCCTTAGCGAGAAGAAGAAACATTTTTCCTTATGCTGAGACTCTTAGTGCCATGATTACAGGATGCCCATATACACATGTCCAACAAATTGGACACTGCAAAGAGTGACACAAAAATGATCTCTCTTCAGACTGCCAGCAGCAGCAAAGTTCTTTAGTCAGTGACATTCTCACCACACAAAACACATACAGACTGATTATAGACTGATTATGAACTGAAGTGTGATTGCTAAGTTTCTGGAAGAACAGATATCTGAAAAGTATTATGGAAAAGAACAATAAGAATAATACATCCCTAACAATAATCTAAGACAAGAGAGACAATGAGATTTTTTTCTAAGACTAAAAATAGTTTAGCTAGAAATCAATTACTGGAGAAAGTAAGGCACTTCTGAAATACAGGGGACAGTGGTAACATTTTGGAAAGCTACTACTATTGTTTGAGCCCAGACTTTGAATGGGGTACTGCTGTGGGATGTACAGTAAGAAAAAATGAAAATAGAAAAAACTATATGCATGGTAATTTTGTCTCTATGTCCATTCCCTACTGTCTACTAAACTAAACGTGCACATGTTCATCTTAATCACCCACAAAATTACAATGGTTATGAAGTCCCTTGTATTTTAATTTTGTAACTCTAAGTAAAAGGCTGAAACTGAGAACTATGCTATTTCATTTAGTCATACTTCCAATACAAAATTTTCATAGAACTGGGTTTTTGGAATTGTTATCCAACACCTAAAGTACCAGCTATTTAGAGAAACAGATTCTTGTAGAAATTTGGAAGCAGTGAAGAACAGAACTCAGTTCAGAGAGGACATATGATAATTTTAAGTATACTGCTAAGTTAATTTTTCAAATGAATGGTCAGTCACTGCAATGAATTTGAAATGAAGACAGGGCAGAAGAAATCTGTCAAAGATGGAAAATAAAAAAAAATCTCAATGAAGTATCAAAAGTGAAAAGCCAGACTCTGCACAATCTCCAAGAATCTATTTACTGGAGAAAACTAAATTATTTTTGTGGCTCTAAAAAATGAAATATGAATAATTTTTTGGTTAAAAGTTGTTACCTAGCAGTTGGTCAAGCTTAGTTCAAAGTCCAAATGCCACCTGCAAAAGGAGATTCACATGGAAATAATTTTCATGATGTCAGGGTAAATAGAGCTCCAGACAGTAAATAAACCACAAATGGGATGCAATTCTCGATTCAAAGCATTTTATTTTTCGTTCAAATCGAACAATGTAAGCTCACATAAAATGGAGAGAATCAAGAGAAGAAAATAGAGAAAAGAAGTCTAGTATGACAACAGATAAAAAGAAGTCAACCTGTTCCAGAGAAGTAAAGTAAATGAGGGATATAAAGAATAAAAAAATAACAAGCTATAGTTTTAAAAGAAAGCATGCCTATTGTTTTGGGACTCAGAATTACCAACTGCAAAACAAATCCTTCTACAGGCAACTGATAGTGGGAAACAACTAAATTACATATTGTTTACTAAGAAACAAGTAAAATGTAGTGCCAGAAAAAAAAAAAAGTTTTATCAGGGTAAAAAAAATGAAAGGAATTCTTCAAGGTGCAACCTACAAAGATGTAGAATACAAACTTCAATAGGATATTCTACAGGTCCTGCTCTAACAAGTCCTTTAATCTAGACAAAACTTCAGGGGCCTTCTTACAGAATAATCTTATACTGGAAAGGTAATCTTGATAAGTTTAACAGTTTTGTTGTTTGGGGGAGTTTGTGTGGTTTTTGTTTCTTTGGGGTTTGTTGGGGTTTTTTTCCCCTTTCTCTGAGCACATGTATCTAAAGCTGGTATATGTGAAATTATGAAAAGCTAAGTTTTGGGATATAAAGAAGCACAAAGCAAGTGGCACAATTCTGTAATTGGCACCAAGCTGGCTGTAATTCTGGTCACTAGAATGGTCTGTCTAGATAAAAATGTAAAGAAGTACACAAATGGTTGCAGGAGATCAAACTGCTTTTGTGGTGTACCTTGGCAAGCATTACCTTCACTGCTGCAGCATCCCACAGCTATGAGAACTGCAGTTTTATATTTGACTCAATTATTAGGCATTTAATTTAATAAGCCTTCACATTCCAAGGTAAATATATCTCTGTTTTGGTATTTGGTTAAAATATGCTTTGTGAATTATTTATTTTACTCTCTTGAAGGGCAAAAGTATTTCAACAACCTTGATTGTCAAAATATACATGTAGGTCACAAAGCAAAGCCACAAAGCACTGTTCTCAGAAGTTCCCATGAAATTATCTCTTTACCTAGAAGGCATCATTAAAAGAGATTAAGAAAAACATAATAAAATTTAAAAAAAGATCATTCTGAAGGCAGGAGTTCAGAAGTTGTTAATAACTCATCCAGTAGAGAAAATTCATGTCATCGTCATTTAAGATTATGACAATAAAGCTATACTCATAAAATCAGCACATAAAATATTTCACTCTATAAAACTTTCTAATTGCCTTCTTTTTTTTAATCAAGCAAACAAAACTGGAGGTTGCCTATAAAATACAAATACACTAGAGCTTTGGGGTGGCTTATAAAAAGGAAAAACTTGCAAATCTAAGAAGAAATTAAGTCAGGATTTTTACAGTAGAATGAGTTGGAGAGCTAGGTACTTGGCAGAGACAGGGAGAACATAAGCATAAGCACACGTAAGGAACAAAGCATCAAGAATCTGATAGCAGTGAAGCAGACTAAGGAAAATAATGTCACTTGACTTAAAACTTAAGAAAATCCAATTTTTTTTTTCTTTAGATCTCTCAGTGTTGAATCCATGAACTGTCAATTGTGTATAAAAACAAGTTGAAAACAACTTTCCACTATCTTTAAAATTCTTTGTTTTGGAATGCATAATGATAATGGTCTTGACTGTTTTGTTTTTGCTTTTTATCTCCTTGTGTGAAATTGTAAGCAATTTTTTCCAAGGAGTCCCAGTTTTTCAGACAAATATTTTCTGAATCCTTCCTGGTAAAAATACATTAAAATACAGAAAATATCTCTTTTTACAGAAAAAAAAACCAACAAAACAAAACAACCAATAAACCCTATAAAATTATCTGCACTGGACCTCAAACCCAGAATCAAAATTTCACACCTGGCAGCACTTAACATTCTCACCAGAATGTGATACTTAATCCCTAGTCTCACTCTGGTGAAAAATCCTTTAAATCTTTTAAAGCAAGGGATAAAAACACTTATTTGCAACTTGCTCCATGCATACTTTGATTGGTTTAACAACTTTTGACCAGCTATTAATTTTTACCATGAAAGAATTCTAACAGTGACAAATCTTATTTGAAAACCTAAAATTTTTCTGGAACCTGAACATATACCATATTCTTGGCTGTGCAACAACTCTTACTCTTGCTGGCTGCTTGCCTCTTCCAACAATTTGCAAGCAGCCAGCCATCTATGTTAGCTGATTCAGTGAAGTCATGCCAATTTTATGCTAACCCCACTAGCTGAGCAAAACAGCAAAGTTGCATAAATGAAAAAAAAAAGCACATAATGACTGCAACCATACAGACAAACTTCTCACATCTGCAAAATATTGAAAAACAAGAAGCTGTTCTGCACGGGAAAATTATAATTTATCAAGGACCCACAGTTAAGAAAAAGTAAACTTCCTCACTTTGCTGTGCTGTAAGTCAAACTTAGAAGAAGGCAAGCAAGCCTTCCAATATTTCTTTCAGCACATGAGGGAAGCAGTCCCAACCTGATAGCACAACTTTCTGCAATAAAAAGTTTGGGATGTTTAGAGTGTCACTCAAGCCACAGTATATGACAACCTGTAACATGTGCAAAAGGTACTCATTCCACCTCACAGTATTCAACACTTTATCGCTGAATGATCGCTCAATTTTCACAAGTAATATCAAAGTATTTGAAGAAACCACATACAGGTGCAGTGATTCCATACATTTGTGCACTTCTGCACTGTTCAAATTTTTAAAAAATTTTTGTTGTTGTGGCCCCAATATTTTTTTCTCTGACAGGCAATGAACACTCAAAAATGTTAGTACAGGTCTGAGTTCGGAAGAGTTAATTCATTTGTTTTTCTTTCCACATGCAGCTATTGCAATGGCAATTACACAAGCAGCCTTTCAGAAATCCAAGGCACAAAGTGGACTGTGTGTCTGTTGCAATGGACGGAGACCCAGGGGCTCAATATGAGT
>WBNO01017256.1:0-91763 GCA_013400575.1 Peucedramus taeniatus
TACAGGGCAGCATCAAAATGTACCACTTCTCAAACACATATGTTGTTACTGAAAACTTATACTGTCGAAGTAACTTAATTTATCAAGTAAGGTTAATGTTGCTTCAAGGGTTTTATTGTTCTGGGGTTTTTCCTTGTTTATTCTTGATTATTAACAAAAGAAGGTAAGTATGAAATGAGCCATGCTGCAAGGTAATGCACTATTATTTGCTCCATTAGGATGCATTCCCTTTTGTGCTACTCCAAAAGAAGGTGGACTGTAAAAACAAGATACAAATAAGAGACGCTAACACCTTTAATTTTGTATTATATATCCCTTAGGAATACTATATAGGAAATATTTGTGTATGTGAAGAGTAAAGCTTTCCTGGTTCTGAGCAATCTATTTAGTCTTTAAAGCCTTAATAATTTCTGCAAACTGGAAGATGCATCTAATACCCCTTAGAAGTATTTATTTGCCTTGGATCTGATATCCTGAACAACAGAGCCTCACAAATTCCCTGACCAACTCAATGGCATCTTCTGCTAAACAGAAGGACAAACTCACCACATGGTTGAGTATCCATTTCCTGAAACAATATTTATCCTATTTTTACTTTAAAAGAACTTTGAACATAGCTTTTACTAAATAATCTTTTAGGGGTTTTTTTTATTCTTTAATTTTGTTGTGAGAAGGATAGAACAAACGGACAAGTTTTCTTCAGATTCTTTTTTGCTCTATTCATCGCTAGCTGAACTTGTTCAACTTGGGTTTACAAAAAGGATAACTACATCCTTATCCTCAAGGGAGGAAAGGAAAACTTTTAGGCATATATTCTGTAAGTAATACACATTTTCCAATTACAATTTAATCTATTATTGTACAAGTCAGTAAAAATATTATTCTATGGAACACATTTCAAAAAACTAAACAGAGAAACTTTTGTTGAATATATTTATCAGCACTATCACTCTAACATATTTGTGAAAATAGTTAATATTCTGATAGTATTTTTTTAAGTATTCTAAAAAATAATTCACCTAGAAGTTTAGTCTAGAAAATGCTGCAGTGATATTTTAATGAGTTGACATTTATAATTATGCATGCAGTTCTGGATCCTCTTGTGAAATAGTGAATACCATTTAATAAGCGAGAAGCTATAAAATGTTAACAAGACACCTATAGAGAAATGCTATACATATAAACCAGTCATGTTCTGAATTAAGAAATGAGGATGAAAAATATAAAGATTAATTTCCCTGTTTTGGGATATTTTTCTTTCAGTAGATTTTCCATTACTCTTCTGGTTTTAGTATGATAAATATATATTTGTACCTGGGTTTTGAAATTCCCAGCTTTGATTTGTCTAAAAAAGTTATGTGAATCCTGTGTATGATATCAGAAAACATTCTGGAAAATAGCTTTTCATTTTCTTCAATGTAGAATTGATAAAGTAAGAAAACATTAAGAGCAGAGTTTACAATACCTTTACTTTGCTCAGGCAGTCTCTCAACTGGTCTTCATTCCCTTGTTCAAGGGGAATACAAATAACTTTGTCTGCTTCCTCTAACCATAAAATCAACTTGTTCAAATCCTCTTGAAATTCTGATAAAATATTCTTTTCTTCCTCTATCCTGCAATAAAAATGTGGAATTAATGTTTCTATAAGTTTATTTTTATATTGAAGTGCTTATCCATACTGAAGGATGACATATAACTAATTCTTAAAATTTATGCTAATTATTTTTATAAGTGGACCACAGATTTCTTCATATCAAAAATATCAGACAAACATCAGCGCCCTTTTAACATGGTATTAAATGTATTTTAAAAGAAAAGATCAAGGCATAATTTACAACACCACTAAATTCAGCTTCCAAATTACGTATGGCAGGTAGCGAACAAGCACACCAGAAATAAAGCTGCTAATTATTCAGACTAAAATTCTGTTTGAAGTAATGGCAGGGAAGCCCAGTGTCAACAACCACGAATTCCGGCATCGAGTGTTACCAAATTGAACCTTCAAAACCTGACACAGACTCATTTGGATATATTAAACAAGATATTTCAGTAACTGTGCCATGTAGTTTGGTGTTAAGATTCACAAAAAGTAGGTGAGGTTCGCAGTTGTTAAGTAGGAATAAGATGGGATTCACGACACCTAACTTTAGATGTCTACTCTTCATTTGTCTCCATCTACAACTCATCTGCTCATTTTCACTGTGACTATATAAATATACTGATATGCGAACTTTTGTGCAAAAGCTTCTGCAGTTATCAAGAGATGCAGGCAAAAAAATTTCAAGAGCAGAAGGAAAGAGCATTGGTAGAATGTGAATGCTTGGGATTAATATTTGGAGTGGGCCCTTCTAAAGGAGAAAAAATATGATTTGTATAAAATATTTTTAATTTATCCAGCAAACTTATTCCCACCTGTATGGGAAGATAAAAGATTAAATACTTATCAAAATTAAACAATGAAAAGCAGAACCTACAAGGTGGGATAATATTTTTATTATGCCAATTTCCTCCAATACACATCTGGCTCATGTGGCATCAGGACATTCACACTCACACAAAGGCCTGAAGATATTCAACTCTTCTGATGGGGCATAATTGGCCCAACTACACTGGTATGACAGGCAGCTGTCCTGTTTCAGAAGGTGTCATAAACAATCAAAAATACCCTAACTGCCCTCAGACTCATTTCTGGAGCCTTCCACCAGAGGACTGTGCATGATCCACAGTGTTGCAGCAGAGAGTATTTAACTGCCCCCTCCCCAGGGGAGGTACCTGGGTATTCCCACCTGAACAGGAACATGTTGAACTTTATGTTATGCAGGCTTCCCTTACCCCCAATGGATCAAGACTGAGACCATCACTTTGACCAATGGGCATCAAAATCGCAACAACCAAATCTTGTTGCCTGATCCACTGATGGGCATTTCTTTCTTTCCTCTTCACTATTTACTCTTATACTTTCTTTTTCTTTCTTTTCCTTATACATTTTCTTAAGTGATATCTTTACACTTCTGTATAGTTTCATTTCTGTAGGTAATAACCAAAATGGCTACAAACCTCCTTCCCACTGCAATCAAATTGTTCTAAAATAAGCCTGCCATGTGCACACAGATAATTGGTCATTGAGTAGTGCTGTTTCACTCTAATCTGCCCGAAGGGATCTACTACTAACAAGAACCTCAGTAACCCTGCCTTCAGGAGTGGGTTGTAACAATATCTGACCTAAACCTCCCTTGGCCCAACTTGATGTCATTCTCTGTTGTCCTATCCTTTGTCTCTGGGGGGAAGCACCAGCCCTCACCTCACTACAACCTTATTTCAGGGAGTTGTAGAGAGTGATAAGATCTCCCCTCAGCCTCCTTTACAAAGACAAAGTATATTTTCAACACATAAAAGTCAATATTCATACCTACACTTTGAGTATGAAAATGCTGGTTGTAATTTATATGTAAACTGAAATGTTTGGCAAATTTGTGCTGCTCTGAACAGGATCTCAATATAGCTCCAGATCAAGTTCCTGGTTTAGATCAAGAATGGATTCAAAATAATCAGATTTATTTGTTTTTATTCTTAAAACAGTATATCTTAATATTTACTAGACATATGAGCCCAAAATTGCTCTTTTTTTTTTTTTTTCAACTCAGAAACAAGTTACTCTGGAGTATCTGCCTACAGATTAAACAAATACAAGCCACTGGTGCCAAATTGTTCTTTAGAAGAGAAAGAGATTATATTTACTGTGAAAACAATAAAATTCTCCAAAACTATTTACACTTATATATAAATTATGGTTATACCCATATACACACACATATACACATTTATACAAACAAATACATGAAAAGAGGAACACCATAAACAGCAAAAGAACTAACAGACCTACTTTATTGGTTTTGTCTTATATTTTCTAATGGAATCAGGCATTAATATTTTCATGAACTGCCATTTGCCCAGGATTTCTGGAAATGAGACTGATATCATCAAAAAATGCTGATGCTCCTAGATAAAGGAATATTTCTTGTACTAAGAAATCTATTTAATACTACTCTGGATCTCTTATGGAGTACTGTTATGCAGACAGAAATTCTGGACCTTTCCAATACGCACAGATTTACTGTTTGGTTGCACAGGCCGTGCAAAAAACCAAAAAAAAACAACTTTCCAGCATCACACTTATTGCTCTGTTCTTCACTTGAGAGGTCCTATGCTCTTCTCAAGCCAGAATAGGTCATCTAAAACAAACTAATCAAACATTTTTTTCTGTGAAAATGAGTCAGATGTTAATCTATGCTGAGATCCATAGCACTGCAACTATAAAAATGAAGAAAAAACTAACTTCCTGTAATCCTGAAAGCAGAAGCACAACTTTAAATCTTTCCGAGGCAGTATCCCTCTCTGCTCCAATTACGGAAATCTGGGAATCAGGCATCCAGTGTTATACCATAAACCACATAATAAAACCTCTGTCTCTCAACCTGACCAGGTACTCCAGAACCCAAGCTCTCATCATCAACTTTCACTTTTCTCGTTTCCTCCCACTTCTACTCATTTGTGAAGTGCCTAGCTTAGTGGAGGCATTATGTGATGGTACCCTGAGGATAAACCTGAGAAAGATCCAAGTTTAAATACCTTAATTCTGGCACAGAAAAGGCCTAGCATTCAACTCAATACACCCGAGAGCAAAATTATTGAGCTGCATGGTATTTTGAATGAGAAATCAAAAAGATTTCTTGTCTCTTAGAAGAATTAGCAATTGGCAAGATTCCTTTTTCATGTTAAGTTCACTGTCAGTTTTATCACCCTTATGAACTGAGCAGCAACTCTTAAAACATTAAAAGTTTTCCTAGTTGTGAAGGAAAGAAATTTTTTACTTTGATGACTAATTTAAATACTGATCTGTAGGATAAGGATTATTTTTAACCTAAGACTTTCCAGGAATTCTTTCAGAGATGTCTTATGCAGATATATAGATATAAAATATATCATCTATAAATATATTTCATATATGTGTGTATGTTTGTCTTTCTGTGTGTGTGCATGCACAGAAGGGTTTCAGAGTTCAGAAAAAAAAATCCATAGATCTACTTCTTTATACTAATCAGAAACAACATGCAGTAAAAGAATTTAAAGGTTCATTGCAATTAACAGGACATGTAGGTGCACCTTATAATTTACTTTACCAACTCTTCTTGACCTGCTAGAATGTCACTCCTATTATAAAGAACACCCTGCAAGACAAGTGTCATATTATGCAAGACACTAAAACAAAGTGCTCTGTGTTAGCTGAACCAGTTAATCGAATTAAAAGTTTTAACTCAATGACTGATTACACCTTTTGAACAAACTGATTCATATCACCATAATTACTTTTGGAACAACAGACACATGTAATTTCTAGGTGTTTAAATTCATGGTGGCAATGAAAAATTAGCATTTAGTTGTTACTTAGGGAGTACGGGCTTTCAAATCCAAGCCTAAACAAACTGGAGAAATGAACATGAGCCACCAGTTGACTCAGACATGGACAGAGCAAGAGAAAGCAGCTGGGATATGACTTGCTGGAGAAGCAGACTGAGCCAAGCAGATCCATCTCCAGCACAGGTCTTCAAGCTGTTATATACTACTGCCTTATCCTCACAAACCAACCTCCTTCCCAAAAAAGCTTTTGAGCTCCTTCTCTGATGGCAAATAGTTTATTTCATTAACCCTGAAATATAACCCATTTTGACTGATGGAAAATTCTCAAACTGTAGCAGAGAACACAGAATATCATATGCAACCTTTTGCCTTCTACACAACTGCTATCCTTAGGCATATTACTTTGTATTTTTCATAGCAAAACATAGCAGATCTCTGTTTGTATTTCTAAATTCATAGGGTCCCTTTGTCAACTACTCTGACTGCACATCTTTTTATAGGAATCTTACATACATTATACTTTTGGAAACAAATGTATCAATATTCAATTTTTAATATAAAGTAGTAAATTAATTATTTTTCCTAATTGCATTTTGTATATATGATGATTGATAGATTAGGGATTAGTTTTCCTACCATTATTAAACTGACTCAATAACAAATTCTTATGTTATTCCACGAAAGACCATGAAAAGATTTTTTTAAACTATCGTTAATCCTTAGTTATATTTGTTAACTACTACATAAACATTCACAGCCTACAGCAGTAAGCTTGTATTTTCATGTGCAGTGTTGAGAAACCATGTGAAATACATATTGTAGCTCAAGTATTTTCTCCATAGTCAACAATGTGATAGCAATACCATAGCAACCCGTAAATAGTGAGTGAAACACATCAGGTGTTTAGAGTTTGTAACTGCACATGAGTGATGTCAGATTTATTTGGGAGGTGTCAGCTATAGAAATAAAATATACAATCATAGGAGTAGGACAGATTTGCACTTGTGACTCATATTCCCATCTGTAAGTACAATAACATTTTGGTGCCTTTTCACTTTTTAACATTCAGTTGTCAATTCTGTATTTATTGTATTTCTAAAATTAGGAATTATTTTGTTTAGTAGCTGCTACTGAGAATATAAAAGGCCACCAAAATGGTAACAAAAATTTAGAGACAATATTTAGTGAAAAAAAAAGTTCATTCTTTCTCTAAAGAGTGGATAAATATGCTTCATTAGGGTAAGGAACTTTAAATAAGTGAAATTAAAATAGCACATAAACTTTAGAAAATGTAGTTAGATGTAAATACTAAACAGTAAGAAGTTCAACTAAACTATTTGTAAACACAATACAAATTTATGTCAGTAATTCTTTTCTAGTGATTCATTATAAGAAATCTGAACAGTCAAAAAAAGAAAATTCAGAAAAATTCAATATGTAGCTAATTATGTGCTGGAAAGAAAAAAAATATTTATTGACATAACTGTCATAAAATCTCTTCATCCTAAACCAGTTTTTTTAACTGCAACTAGAAGATAATCATAGCCTTCAATTTGCTGAGTGTTAAAGTAAAGGAAAAAAATCACTTGCAGACAGCGTGTTATGGAAGAAAAAGAATATCTTAGTAAAGATATTGTATAAAAATATTTTAAATTATATTTACTTTATAACAATTTAATAATTAATTTATAACAATTAATTTTTACTTAGAATAGAAAGCTTGTATT
The DNA here is from genome assembly GCA_013400575.1 of Peucedramus taeniatus. Taxonomy (NCBI): domain Eukaryota; kingdom Metazoa; phylum Chordata; class Aves; order Passeriformes; family Fringillidae; genus Peucedramus; species Peucedramus taeniatus. The sequence continues at coordinate 7,146 of WBNO01017256.1, forward strand.
TTTGTATTCAGGAAAGTACTTGGACATCTTCTGGTAAACAGCCTTTGTTCTGTCATTCTTTACATAATTACTTCAAATTCGCTTGGGTAGAGATTTGAACAGGCAGTCTGCAGGTTCAAACTCATTAAAAGTGTAAATGTATTTGCAGCTAAAATAATGAAAAATTCTCTTCCATTCAACTGAACCCAATTTTAACAAATGTCAGATCGTGATGACTAAAAAACCCCAAACTGATTACTTCTGAAAAATTGAAGGAATCTATTTCCTGGGCATCTGTTTTCAAAAATTACACAAGAAAGTTTTAGCAAAAGTGAAAAATTAAAAGCCCCACCAGCATTGCTGTTACAAATCTTTCCAGAGCCTCATTTATGAGCCATTCCCTTCTCAAGCTCCTATGTGAGGTGTTGCTTCTCCTCCTATGGATGTTCCCTTGGCTGTCCCTGCCTGGCCCACACGTTCCAGAAAGAGCAGCACCAAGCTGCAGCCACAGCCCTGGGGCTTGCTGCACGCTGTGGCCCTAATGGCACACCACCACATCCCTAAACCATCCAAAACTCAGATGTCCCAGTGGCATGTCACAGAGCAGACACAGAGTGATGTGGCCTGATGTTACTCAGGGGATGAAAAGGCAGAGGAAACTTCTGTTGGTGCAGTTTAGAAGATTCGTATTCAAAATGATTGCTGGAGTATGAAGAGGGAGACACAGACACTTTGTATTTCTCCTCTTTGTCTGGGCTTAGTAGCATCTATTCAAAGGGCCTTTGTGACTTCCCGTGGTCTCCAAAGTCTCTGTTTCAGAGTCATGCTGTACTAGAGTACAAACTTCAACTTTTCCAAAAACACGTCTTTTGTAGCAAACTGTTAACAAAAACTCAATTAAATTCCCAATTTGCTAACTACCAGTGTATCAGACTTTCAATCAAGTTCCACTTTATTCAACTGCTTGGTCAATTTCAAAGTTTTCAGTAAGATAAAATGACTAGATGTGCTAAAATTACATTCTCATCTAATTCTTAGCGGGATGGATTAGACTGCAAGATACAGAAACTTTAAACACTGAATTCAAACTTCTATAGCTTTGAAACTCTTAGATAAAGGCAAGTGGAAGATAACATCCTACGCAAACATAACTCAAGCATAACCTCTTGATCTTCAGTACCAAAGAAAGGAGATTCAAAGTCAATTTTAAGTCTGTGCTTTGCCTGGGATCAGCATTTGACCTTTTAAAACTGAAAACCAGCTCCTTTTTATTGAAGAGCAGTACAGGTTCCTCAAATTGTTTTGAGATTTAGTTTATTTCCTTGTCTTTTTTTAATTAAGTTGACCTTTTGTGGTCCAAATAATTCTTATTCATTAAAGTTGCCAGTCCATCACTGAGATTAATATTAGCATCTAGTGAACCTATGATCAGTTTCAGTAATTTGTAGAATATCATGGTTTTGATCTGGTTTACAGTTCTTATTATTCAGGCAGTTTAATATTTATTCCAAATTATTTATGAAAACTGAATTAACATGGTGAAACTTTTTGAATTATATCCTGCTTAAATCTTTCCTTTTCAAGTCAGCTTAAAACCATGGGGTTCATGATGGTTACAGGAAATATTTTCAATTTACAGGGTCTTTATCAATGCAGTGATAGTATTATAAATAAATAGTAGATCATTTAACCATACAACCTCTGGACAACTGACAAAGGAATTTTGGAGAATTTGTCCTCTCCTCCCCAAAATATAATCAATGCATCAGAACATGAAAAATGCCTGAGTGTTTCAGAAAAGCCCAACAGAGAGCCATCAGCACTGAGAACAGGAGATGGTGGTTAAGGGGAATACAGAAGACGACATTTTCTTTACTCCATTCACCTCATACTTCCCCAGGATCCACAGACACTAGGTTAAGAATTCTATAGGGCTGAGTCATGATATTTTCCTCCATAATCTTCTGTGGCCAGCACATCTGAGACATTGAGAAACCATAATGTAAATCTTAAATCAATTGCATCATCTCTTACATTTCCAACGAGTAATCTCCCCTTCTAGGTGCTGAGGAATTAGGCCAATAACATTTTGTTCCACTTTCAGTTTACCCATCAGTTCAACTTTTCAAACTTCAGTCATAACCCTCCTGAGACTTCACCAATCTATGAAGATCCCCACCTTCTTAGTCCCCCCTCACAGTGCAGCCACTCCAAACCTTGGCTCATTTAATCTGCCTCCCCCCATGAATATTTTCCATGTGCCCTTTATATCCTTTGACATGTACAGGGATCTGCACACAGTAACCAATATGAGTACACCAAAATGTTTGATATCACCAAAACAGCATATTTTTTTTGTTTGTAATACCGTTACTGATGCAGCCTAAAACACTATGGCTTTTTCTTTTGCTGCCACCCCATCCTGTGCCTGTGAATACTTTCAGCAATAAGGTCAGGATTGCTTTCTGGAGCTGCAACAGGTTCAGCATCATTTAAGTATGAGATAACTTCTCTGAAATATTCCTTGCCTCACATTTGTCTCTGATCGAGATCATCTGCCACTTGTTGCCCATCTGCTCAGTTTTGGAGTTCCCACTATCAACTCAGCTTTTGGCTACCTGAGGCATAATGTCATCAGCATTCTTGGAAATGTCACCATACACCTCATGTCTCCAACAAATTTCTCACATTCATGCACCTTCTAAAAATATCTATATCACTTGCTGTTACTCCTGTAATTGCTTCCCTCCTCCCCTCAGCCCCTACTGATCTTTGAATTCAGCTTGAAAAATACATCTAGAATGGACTGTCAATGCCCCACACAAAAGTTCAAAGCTTCCTGTAAAACTGTGCAAGATTATCAAAATAAATTTCTTTAATTTGGGTAAGCAAATTACAAAAACAGAGCTTACAATATATAAGGTTTTCTTGCCAAATAATGTTTAGCAGCCCTACACTTGAATCTGAAATCACTAACAGATTTCATTTCTGGAATCCATTCAATTGCTAATTTCTTGCCACTTTATCTTGAGATCTGCTGAGCAAAAAATTGTAATAGGAAACAAAATTTCAGTTGATCACTACTCTGAGCTGCTGAGAATTACCTTTAAAGCAGAGCATAATGTATTAACTACAAAGGATAAAACTTGAAAATTATTAAAAGTTTAGAGTCAGTTTTCTCTTCTGATTTGCAGAAGGATCTAAATGTTAATTTCTATTTTATTTTCTTTGAAATTATTATATGAAAATACATTATATCCAGTCTGCTCTCTCTTCAGTATCACCTTCATTCAATATAGTTTTAAAAAGGTTCCTTCCATTTCCTCATTCTCAAAATTGACTTGAAAAAAAATCTTAGAATCCCCTTCATAATAATAAAATCTTTTTAACTGTGAAAATTTAATTTTTAGGAAACATAGACAAATATAAAAGGACTATTAAAACTTATGTGAGTCACAATATAAACATTCTGACTTTGCAGGTGCTTTTTTTTTTAATAGTCTATTAAAGCTATTCTGAAAAAGAAAAATCAAAATATGTTAATTGACCCATATTTATTGTAATTTATATTCTACTGATATACTTCAAAAAATTTGACATAGTACCAACACATGCATTGGGCAATGCCATGACCATATTAGCTCTTTGGACTCTAAGTAGACACCACTTCCATCAGCTTTTGTTTGCCTCATGCTTTGATCTTAAGGATAAATGAAAGCATTTTGGATGACATGGGTTTCAAGTCTTAAAAAAGAGAGAATCAGACTGTACCCAAAACCAAATTAGGACAAATAATGAAAAACTGAAATATGTCAAAGCATAAGAATTGTGCAAATCCCATGTCACCATGGTATATAAAGACCGTGCAGCTGATAAGCCTATGGTCTTTCCACAACAAAGTTAATCAATAATTGAGACCTACTTAGAACACACCACTTTTTCCTGTCAACAAGGTTTCTTTCCATTGAAAATCCACTCTAGAAGAGTAAAAAGAAGAAAACAAAACAGAACACCACACCACATGTGTGGCGGCAGAAGTTAGGGTAGGATGTCTATCCAAGACCTAGGAGCAAAAAGCATTCCCTGGCTCTTACATAGCAAAGAAGACTGGGAGGTGAATAGAAGCATCCTGATGCACATGAGTCTCACCAAAGTACACCAGGAACATTTCTATCAGTGTAACACAACACTATCTGTATTCCTCCTGGTGCAATGCTATTATTCATGCAAAGTTCACTAATTGAGGTCTCTGCAATCATTTTCCTCTAAATTACACAAGCTGTCATTCTAGAGGAAAACAAACCAATCAGTCAACATACTAAACAGAACAAAAGGAGGAATATATGTGCAAGTATTTATTTAAGAACCTTCATCTAGGGAACATAACTGGATTATTCTCACTTAATAAATCCTAGGATTCCTTAATATGTAGAATGTGCCAAGAAGTTCCATGTAATATTCTAGCACTGCATTATGCCAAAAGAACATTCAGTTAGACATTTCTACCGATATGTGAAGGGATGAACAATAACAATCTTAACCAGAACAGGAACATATTTTACATCCTCAGACAATCACCAATCTCTTTCTTCTATGTTGCCAAAGCAGATTACAGGGCTGTTAAAATGATGTGCTATTCTTTTCTAAGTGTTTGCACTTGCATAACAAGTTAATGCTTGGAAACACAGATGGGTTTCCAATGTACAAAAGAACAGCTTTTTATGTGACAAATAAAGGCCAAGTACTCCCTTGTGTAACAAATAACAGTACCATCAACACCTGGAAATACACCAGAAATAATTCTTTACAGCATCCCTGAAGCTTCTGACAGCTGTGGATTATTTGTTGCATTTCCTTCTCTTAACACAGAATCTTTAAATGATTCTGGCTGGAAAAGACCTTCAGGACCATTGAGTCCAGCCACTAACCCAGTACTCCCATCCCTAAACCATATTCCTAAGTGACACATCTACATGTCTTCTAAATACCACTGGGAAACCTTATAGTATTTTTCAGTACCTAAAGGGTACAGGAAGGCTGAAAAGGGACTTTTCCCAGGGGCATGTAGTGATGGGACAAAGGATAATTGCCTTAAGATAAACGTGTGTTTAGATTAGATATTAAAAGAAATTATTTGCTTCTGAGTTTTGAGGCACTGATATAGGTTGTCCAGAGAGATTGTGGAGTTCAAATCACTGGAAGTTTTCAAAGCCAGGCTGGATAAGGCTCTGAGAAACCTCATCTAGCAGAGGTTTCACTGTCTGTACCAGGGGGGTTGGAGCTCAGTGAACTTTAAGTTCCCTTCCAACCTCAACCATTTTGTGATTCTATGGTGACTCAATCACTTCCTTGGGCAGTCTCTTCCAACAGCTGACAACATGTTCCAAGGAAAACTTTAATCATGATTAGGCTCAGTAATAACCCTTCAGCACACTCCCATTATGACACTAGTAAACATTTTCACAGCTTTTTCAGCCCAGTGGCTCTGAACAGAAAAATGATACGTGACACATCAGAAGTAAAAAAACCTGTTGCACACTACCAGTTCTTCCAGTACATCTCCAGCACTGATTAATACATCTCTATAAAGAATATTCTGGGATTAATAAAAAAAAAACCCATGCATGAAGAAAGCTCTCCCTGTATTTTCTACTGTATTTTAAAGCAGAATGACATATCCAGTTAGGCCTAACATCTAGAGTAAGAACATGCTCTTTAATAAAACCTATCTTAACAGCAATGGTTTTTTTTTTCACATTGGAAATTCTCTTTTAAAGGTATAAAACTATTTTTGTATTATCTGCAACTCAAACACTCAAGCTTTCTGTGACTGCATGAGGAAACCAAATTTATTTAAAAGTAATCAAAAATAATATTAAATTGATGAATCCTTTTTTTTTTTCATCCAGACTATGTAATGTGGATGTTCATGGTGTTAATTTTGATAGATGAACTAGATTATTAATACTTTTTTAAATCAACCAAGGTATTATTAGTCTCACAGAGATGTCCTTTAATGACACACAATCAAACAGAAAGATTATAAATTAGTTGCAAATTCTGTACTGTTTTACTTAAAATTGAGCAGTTACAGATGCTTGTTGGTTCTTTTAAACATTAGGAGTTAAAAGATAAAAATACGGAGTATGGAAGAGAGTGGTGGTCACTGACAGGAGTAAATAGAAAAGAATTAAACCAATTATTGTGTGTGAAAAATTTATAGGATATAAAATTTAATTACTGATAATTCCTTTTATATTTGAAAACTCTGGATGTTCAGAGCTCCTTTGAAATTTCAAGCCAGAATAGAATCTAAAATAAACAATTTCATAATAAATAATAAAAATAATTTCACAATATTTTTACCCTCTTTTAACCTACCTCTTTTTTTTCTCTACCAACTGTCTGCAGATGTCCTTCCACCGGGTATTCAAACTTTCCAGTTGTTCCTTCAGCACTTTGGCATCTGCTGTTGATGACTGTTCAATAATCTCTTCACCAGTTGCATTCAATGTTTTGACAACAGTTTGCTGCTGCCCAATGCCATCCTGAAGCTCCTGCAAAATACCCAACACATTCACATCTTCATAAAGAAGTACGAAAAAAATGCTTCATCACATACTGGCCAGATGGAAAGAGGTGAATATATTTGCTCTCTGAATTCCAAATGAAAAATCCAAGATGAGTAGATATATTATTATTTTGTAGCAAATACCTTTCAGTACATCTCTGCAGCCTTTTATCCTCTTCCATATTGCTGTCTACCTGAGAGCATTACAGTAATACTCTGCACATCAATTAATAAGTAACAGTTGTGAACAAAGGGACTTCTACACATCCAAAGGTATATACCACATATAAAAGTCTACAAAGCATTGTAAGATTCAAACTACAAAATGTGCGAAGTTCCTATTAGGTATAAACTCAAATAAACTATGTCAGGAAAGCAGAGACTGTAAAACTTCTGATTCCAATAAAGAACACTTTTTCTCCGGTTGGGAGAAGCCTAATAACTGGTGTTTTTTGGTTTGGTTTTGATTGGGTTTTTTTGGTTTTTGGTTCTGCTTTGGGCATTTTTTTGGGGGGGGTGAGGTTGGTTTTGTTGTTGTTGCTGTTGTTTTTTAGATTTGGTTTGGAGTTTGGTGTTTGTTGGTTGGTTAGGTTCTTTTTTTCTTTTAAACAGGACTGTGAGGAACTACACTTCTAAGAAAAAGCATTTTAGTGTTTCTACTTACACACAGAATTTAAAACTACCAGAAGATAACCAATATGAACCATTCTCAAGTTTTACTAAATGCACTGGGATACATTTTTCTACATATTTTACGACAAAATAATTTTTCTTGTGGATTTCCTGTAGCTACCTTGCTTCATATTTAAAAACAATAGAATTCTGAATCTGTAGCTTAGATTGTAACACTCTATGCCTGTTGAATCAAGTACATATTTAAATAATCAATGTTTTCATATTTTTAGTCATCAGTAAAGCATGAGTATTTTTCCCTTGAATTCCTCAGAATATGTAAAGAAAAAAAAATTTAACAGTTTACTGCTAAAATAAGCAGGAACTGAAATAACATCAACAATCTACACTTTGATATTCATACTTATGACAGATTTTCACAACCTCAGGAAGTGTGTCTGAATCCTATCTACATACAAAGGCTTTCAAGTACAACACTGAATCTAGTTTTTCTGGAAGAAACCAAATACTTCAGTATATCACACTCCAGAATAAAATTATATGTTTGCTTTCTCTTTCTAAATGCATAGCGTAATTTGAAGAGCAAGTCAGTAAACCTGAATATTAACATTGAATAAAATTTGTCCATGAAACAGTTAAAACTGACAGGATACAACTTTTTAAGAATGTAAAAGATGAACATAACTACTCCTTATGCACTGTTGAGATTTAGCTTATTTTTAATTTCTGTTTGGTTTTCTTACAGTTTCTTTTAGGTTATCACAGGACACACACACCCCATCCCCAAATTATTCCTTAGATTCCTCTCAGTAAAAACTGTTCTGCTGATGTGTTGGGGGCTTTTTTCCAAAGTATTTTGAAGCCCCACAGTTTCAGAATAAGTAGCTGTGATGACCATAACGTGGCAGTATTTTGCATCCCATTTTATTATGTTTTTATGTTTTGATAGGATGAGAAATGTTTTTCTGCAGGATCCTTACAAGCTAAGTGAGTACAGTCCAGTCACGTTGCCTCAAGCACCCTGCTGCCCTACAGTGTCCCAGCACACTTTGCTTTGCTTGTGGAATGTGTAAGGTTTTTAAGATACCTTTGTAGCAGAAACTGCAAGATTTTTTAAGAGCCAGAATAGACACATAAAAGCCTTTTATTTTGAAGTATAAGATTTTCTTTTCTTTCTGAGATGCATGTGAATACAATAATACCTGGCCCAACTCTTGACTATTATTTTCAGGTACATAATTTCACTGTTAGAAATAAATAGCAGCAATAGCCAGGTTGTTTGTCTAAATGCAAATATTGTGTACTCTTGCAAGTCTGATTTGGTCTTTCCACTACCTACTTCTCTTTTGGTAATGCCCAGCTTAAAATAAGTACCTATTTTTTGCACATATTCACTGTATTTCACATTGATTTTAGCACTAGAGCCCTTGCATTGCTCAATAGGGAGCATTACATGGCTAAATCATAACAATGTATAGCTTGAGAAAAAATATATTAGAGTAAGTGGCTTATTTCCAGCAAGGCACTTGAGACCTTTGTGCTACTGCATACACCTGTGTGAAGTTAAGATCCATACCACTTACTGAAAAACAACTCAGAACAAAGCTTCTACTTATATGCAGAGGCCCATTCACTTGGAATAGGAGATCAAAGCAAGAGCAAAGATGGGAAATTCTACTTCTGGAACTCTGGAGGGTTTAGAAGCAAAATTTGTAGCAATTACTTGTTATCTATGAATCCACTTCTCTAAATGACAGAAACCACAACCAGTCAGTAAAGTACTATAAAGTGAAATGCTAAATGAAAGCTCATTCAAGTACTCTGAGCTTTTTTCCTGTACTCACAACATCTTAAATTAGGTTTTTTCTCTCCCCCAACATATACAAACACCAAAGAGCAACTAGTACATGATTTCCACACTTATTTCAATTGACACAAAGTTAAACAAATAAATTTTCTCATTTATCCTTTGACATATTATGTAATAGGCCTCACATGCAAAGTAAGAAAGAAAATAGCTAGCTCAGTGGCAGGGGTGGTCTTAGAACTTAAGATCCCTAATGCTGGAATGGGAACAGGATGTGTAGGAAGAAGTGTGAACTTCCACCAGAACATGAGAGAAGCCTTCTGGCCATCTGCATTTCAGATCACCATAAAGAACTCAATCTGAGATTTTTTTTTTCAAGTACTCTAAGCATTTAGCACTTTTCACATGATTGAACAGAAACACATGTGCTGATAAAGTTCTCCTGGATTCCACAGCTCATGAAAAAGATTTTTGTTGGTAGTGGATACTGCACAAAACACACCCTCCCATGAAGACATTAACATATTTTAAAAAGTATTTTTTATGAAGAGAACAAAACTTCTTTAACTGTTTTACTCAAAGCCACATTTTCACATGCTCATACCAGAGTTATTACCACAAAGATGCTTTTCACAACTTACATTAGCATCTAAGGTTAACAAACGTACTTAACAATAATTTATTGTAATGGAAAAACCCTGCAGCAACATGAAAAAAATACCACAAAATAGCTAATTTCTGTCAGAAAAAATTAATGGCTACAAAATTATTTAAGAGAAAAAAAAATGTACTCTCTCTCCTTCATGCAGTGTAAGGTACAGATCCAAAAGCACTTAAAGGTACTATGCACCACTTTAAGAAAACTGTAGTCCTAAATTCAACATTTATGTTCTAATCTTCAGTCATTTACATAAATTTTTCTTCTGCTTTAAATCACAGAAAACCATAAGGTTGACATAAGAGTGTCTACTCAGATGCAACAACATAAATCAGAGAACTGTGAAAACAGCTGGTGGAAAACTATCCCCAAAACAATTTGCTAGCATTTGGTTACCAGAATGAATTTACCCATTAAGAATATGTACCTCAGTTCAATATTCTATTAGAAATAAGGAAGAAATTAATTTTCTAGGCAGTTAAACCCCAGTGATTTCATCTGGAGACACATTACTGGCACTTTGTTAGGATTAAAACAATCAGCAAAGAGTATAGGATGTTTCGTAACTGTTTTGTGACAAACAGCTATGAAATGTTTGTTGCTTGGTGTGCATTATGTTGGTTATTGTGTTATTAGTATTATGAATTATGGAAATTCAGGACAGCTGATGGAGATGGAAAAGCGAAAAACATTGAAAAAGTCAGTATTTGCTAAGGAGTTGACAATAATTTAAAGAAAAATGTTTTCTTCTTAACATAAACTATAAGAATTACAATGGCTTGAATATTAATACCAACTCTGTTCAAGAACAGTGTTTGAAAGAGTATTTGAAAGAGGTGGCAGTAGGCTCTGGGCAGATTCTCCCTGTAAAGCAGAGCTGGGTTTATGTTGTACTGGTTTTGGGTATCAGCTGTACACGAGAAACCAAAGGAAAATTATTGCAAACCTGTTCTCTGAACATACAATAAATACTGTAAAACAAAAAGAAGATTTCATTCCCACTATGAAAAAAAATATAAATAGAATTATTTTTGGCTTAAGCCACAGTTTTTCTAAAAAGCTTATAAAGCATATAAATATTTTACTTGATTTGGTATGCAAATTGTTTTGTTGGAGAGCCTTAGGAAATTACTATTCTATCCTGCTTTCTGTATTACTTCTCTTTTTTCTACAGTTTGGTGCAGTTTAGTTAGGAAGACATGAGGGCCAGATGTATTTTATGTTATCCATGACTGATAGTATAGATAAAGAAAGTTGGGTACAACGCTATTCCACTGTTGTGTATTTTAACAAAATAAATGGAGATCTACAACTTCCTATACTCTGCCAAAAGCTTCTAAATCAGCAAGCGTTCTGGATTTATTTGAAAGTTTTAATCTCTTCCAGGCTTTATCCCTTGACTGTGCCTCTTGTCTCTAGAAAGGGAGAAATCCATCCTTCAGAAGACGAGTAATAAAAGTGGAAATTTAATTATTTTACCTGCACAAATTCTTTAGTCCATGCTGCTGGCCTTTAAAAAGCAATAGTCTACTATGTTTCAATGGCTTAGTAACTTCACATCCCAGGTTGCTACAGTGCCACATTCTTGCCACGGCTCCATGTGCTGTTATCAAATATAATTCCAAATTCATCTCCAGTTCATCTCCAAGATGGACCTGCTGCTGGCCTCAGGTTGAGCCATCACTCAGAGGGAGAACCTCTGGGATAATTCAGTTAAGAAGGGGGATGAAATCCTCTGTCATTGAAGTGAGAGAGGAGTGAGAATTTGCGAAACAGCCCTGCAGACAGCGAGGTCAGTGCAGGGGGAGGAGCAGGAGCTGCTCCAGGTGCCAGAGCTGAGATTCCCCTGCAGCCCGTGGTGCAGACCATGGTGAGGCAGCTGTGCCCCTGCAGCCCTTGGAGGATCCCGCTCCAGAGCAGGGGAATGCCCAAAAAGCTGTGGTCTGGTGGGAAGTCTGTGCTGGAGCAGGGTCCTGGCAGGACCAGTGGCCCCATGGAGACAGGAGCCCATGATGGAGCAGGCTGGCTGGCAGCACATTGTCTCCGTGCTGGAGCCACCTGCTCCCAGGCTGCACACTGTGGGAATGTCCCCATCCTGGGGCAGGGAAGGGCTGTGAGAAGTCCTCCCTCTGAGGAGGAAGGAACAGCAGAGACAGCATGTGATGCACTAATCAGAGCCCCAGTTCCCCATCCATTTGTATTGCTGGAGGTGGAGATTTATAGACTTCAGGAGTGCAGAAAATCCTAGGAAGGGGGGAGGGTGAAGGGAAGGTGTTTTAAGATTTGGGTTTGCTTCTCATTGCCCTGCTCTAACTGCTGACATATACAATTATTTCCTCAAGCTGAGTCTGTTTTGCCCATGATGGCAACTGGTGAGTGATCTCTCCCTCTGTTTCCTCTTGACCCATGAGCTTTTCATTGCATTTTCTTCCCCCTGTCCACTTGAGGAAGGGAGTGACAGAGTAGCTTTGGTGGCCAACTAGTGTCCAGCCAGGGTCAACTCACCACAAAAACACTCTGTGGCTTAGAAGCATTGAAAAAAATTATATATTACTGGTTCAGGTGAGAGCTGACCTTGGCAATTTAATAATCTTAAAAACTATTTAGATAAACAGTATTGTCTTCAAACACTGATAGTTTGCAATCATACTAAATCCTTGTGGTTTTAAAAAGATATTCACTGATTAATAATAATAATAATAATAATAATAATAATAATAATAATAATAAAATCACTTTCCCATTTTTTTCCAGTGAGATGTAATTGTTAAAACAAGCCATATCCCTTTAAGTTCATATTTCTTGTCTCTTTCTAATGTGACACAAAATTGTGATGAAAGTAATTTTGGTATTGAACTGTAAAGTGCATGACCAGAGGTCCTATTTTGTGTTTCTAGCCCAAATTACACAGTTGCTTCTTATTAGTATATTAATTCAATTTAATTTTAGAACTGATTTAGAAATACTGCAGGGAGAAAAAGAGACATTTTTTTCCTGCAAAAACTCTACTGCTACTGCATGCTAACAATAATGCTTCAGGTTAAACACATAAAATTCAGCTCTGAGTCCAAAAACCTACACACTGATTTTGCAGCACAAACCACTGAATGCCGCTGCAATATATTAATTTCCATACTGATGTAGCAGCAAAATGTGAAGACAATACTCAAACAACTTTTTAATTTACCTCTACACAGAAGAGAATATGGCCTAATTTGATACCATGTTTATCAGTAATACTGATGGATTTATCTTAATATCACAATATTTTTAGCTAAATAAGTGATTTTAATCCAATTAAATGTGAATGCAGTTCTTCATTTTTTCTGTCATATTTAAACCAATTTATTTTTCTTATTTTTAATTAAAAACAGATAGAACACCTTTATGATTTCACAGATTTTCCTGATTCTTACAGAACTATCCAGACCCTTGTATAACCCAAGTTATTTCCTATATACCTTCTGTGCATCAAAACCTAGAAAACTTCAATTTGCTTTCCTGTGGAATCTATACATGGAAAGTGTTATCTCTATTTATTAACTCAGCAGCACTGGAATAAACACATGTGCCTCAGCATCCTGTTTTCTTTTCAAAAGTTATATTTAAGCTGTACATATTACCTCTTTCTTTTGAAATTTATAGATTTTTATTTGTCAGTGCTTCCAGATATGGAAAAACCTAATCCATTGCATTAAAGTAGTAAATTGGAAATATTGAATAAGCTATACATATTGACTCTCTAGTATTTGGTCATTTATAGTCCCCCTTTAAGATAAGCTACTGCAGATATCTCCCCGTTCAAGCATTTGAATAACATATAAACATATTTTTATATTTGTATAAAATGTATTTGCATAACCCTCTCAGTTGGAATTCTCATCCATATCTTTTACACTTTATTTTATGGCAAATTAAAATTGTACATATTTTTTTTTTCAATCAGAAAATCCTCATGTTCTTCTTCATTATTATTTAAAATATATATTTTTGACAGATACAAGAAACATTTCTGGATACTTTTTATTCTGTGAAAACTAAAAAACTAGTCACATACCAGAGAAAAACAGAAAAACCTACTACTAATATCACTCTGTTTGTTAGAAAATAATGGCAAAAAGATTTGGACTAGTAGTCAGTATACACTGACTTGGCTGTGATTGCAGGAAGTTATAAAGGAATAAATGTATCCTAAGAAATACAAAGGCTACAAGAGTCCCAGTGGAGAATCACTGCAGTAGGCAAGGGGATGAATCAGTTTAGGCTTGCAACTGCTCCTGTACAGGAGCATCAAGTGCAAAGCAAGTAAAATAGCATTGGGTACCATGGACAGCTCCACATAACAATTTACCTGCTATACATCATTGCATTATGGCCTTGCAATACAACAAAAAGGAAGAAAACATGGGTATTGATTCAATGAGATAAGGGAGACAAAACGAGAATATCCTGAGATTTCAGCTAGGTAAAAACCAGAACAAAATAAACCAAGCCAGCAGAAACACTAAATTTTCAAGAAAAAAAGGAAGAAATCTAATTATAGCAACAAATTTATTTCCCTGCCCAGTGCTGGAAGGATCATATAGGATAAGGTCAACTGTCCTGAACTTAAGATAGACCCAAAAATCCCTAGCAAATCATTTACCAGAGGATTCTGACAGCCAGAATTAATTGTCTACCTACTGCCTCTCCTGCTCCTGTCTCCCTTAAGGCAGCATTTGCCTCAAACCTCTGAGAGACACCAACCTGTGGGAGAATGTCAGTGGCAAGGGACAGATGACAAACCAACCACCTGTAAGCAGCTACCACATCATCTTCATTCTTCCTCTGTTTAGATCTTGCTGGACCTTCCCTCGCCTTTCATATCTCCATCAACTCTAGATTCCTAAGACCTGCAGCTTTAGCTCTTTTAGTGCTGAGAAGAGGGTTTCTCTCTCAACTGAGTCATATTAATTTAAGCAGACTGGTTTTACTCCCCACAGCAACCACTGGGGTGTTTCTTGATCCCTGCTATGCTTTATTTTCTTCAGTATCTTAGCCTATGAATCCATCTTGTTCCTTCTTCAGAGCATAATTATAGCACTGGGGTCTGATCTTTTATTAATTCAAATGCTTTCCTAAGCATGCCAGTGCTGCTACTCAAGGGATATCTGATTTACATATTCCCATAATTTTATTTCTGATTACTAAATTCATCAGCTTGCTTCAAAGTAGTTCATAGTATAAACATAGTAAGACTTTCAGGAACTGATGTTCATTGCATATTTAACATTTTTCTCAGAACAGCACCACAGTTTCAAAACACAAATAAATATGTTTTCTAATAAAGTTTTCTTTCAGTGAAAAACATGCACCCTTACATACTCATCTTTTAGGAGAAGAGAAACAGACTGTTTTAAACCAAGAGTCAGAAATAAAAATAAACTTTTATAGGCACTAGGCACTCTCTTCTGGACAACAACTGACTTCAGTTCAGCTCTTCTCACATCTTCAGTCAGAGCTTATATTGAAATAACTGTAGCAAATCTGAGAGAAATATGTGCTGAAAAAAGAGGAATTCCAGGCTAAGGATGGGGACCCAGGAAACAATCAATGCAGGAAATATTATTTCTCTTTCAGAAGATGCTTCACTATTTCATAAATAAAAAAACCTTGGGGTTTTTTCCCTTACTGAAATATTTAATGGGGGTTATGTGTGGTTTACTGATCCATAACCATGAAATTTAGGAAGCAGAAGTGTGAAGTACATTTTTTAACATGCTCAGCTTCCCTGAGTGATAGACAATGAGGGGATTTGGTACTACTCTGAACTAGATTCCAGTAAAATGGCTTTGGGTAAAAAAACCCTTGTACTTCTATCAGGCAACATTGCACATGGTAGAGTCATACTTAAGTAAAAATCCCAACCCTTTTTGCTTTCTATGGGTAATGTATAATGTCAGCAAACTACCAAATTTCTAAAAATAGAGTGGTGATTGCCCTGCTCTTCACTGGTGTAGCCTCCCCTCATTCTGGGGATAGTTTTAGGCATCACAATATATAAAAGACATGAAGCTACTAGAGAGCATCCAAAGGAGGGCAGTGAGGATGGGGAAGGGTCTGGAGGGGAAGCTGTGTGAGGAGGGGCTGAGGGCACTTGGTCTGTTCAGCCTGGAGGAGACTGAGGGGAGACCTCACTGCAGTCACAGCTTCCTCATGAGGGGCAGAGGAGGGGCAGGCACTGATCTCTGCTCTGTGGGGACAGTGAGAGGACCTGAGGGAATGGCCTGGAGTTGTGTCAGGGGAGGTTTAGGCTGGATCTTAGAAAAAGGTTCTACCTGCAGAGGGTGGCTGGGCATGGAACAGGATCCCCAGGGCAGTGGTCACAGCACCAGCCTGGCACAGCTCAAGGAACATTCAGAAAACCTTCTCAAGCACATGATGTGATTCTTGGGGCTGTCCTGCCCAGGGCCAAGAGTGGGACTCCCTTCCACTTCCAGCTAAGGATGTTCTATGACTTTATAACTTTAGTGTTTAATTGTAGACAATATGTAATTAAGTACAGCCTCCCATGTTTAGAGAAGACAAAACAGAATTAATCCACTGCCATTTCCAGCTTACTATTGTGACATCCAATCAATATCCATACGATCATCTGAGAACAAGCATTACCAATGCAATATTAATGCTAAGTTATATTAAATCTCTTATTTTAATAAAGCATGAATACAGTTTGTAAAAGTGTTATAATAATAGAAAGACAACTTGATCACTGCATTCAAATTTTTTTTTTTTTGCCAGATGCTACACATTGGAAAACAAATATGTTTTACAAAACCAGTAGTTTTATTTAGGGAATTTTGTGGAGTTCCCTTGTTTTTATTCACAAATCTCTTCATTTACATTTAACATTGGATTTATATGATGGGACATTGCTTCAATCAGCATTAAATTTTGCTTTCAATGTACACCTGATTTTAAATAATTAATTTTTAAAATTATAATATCATCATAAGTAACTTAAATTATTATATTTTGTAATAAAATTATGAAAG
This sequence comes from Peucedramus taeniatus, assembly GCA_013400575.1. Taxonomy (NCBI): domain Eukaryota; kingdom Metazoa; phylum Chordata; class Aves; order Passeriformes; family Fringillidae; genus Peucedramus; species Peucedramus taeniatus. The sequence continues at coordinate 23,828 of WBNO01017256.1, forward strand.
AATGGTACACTATAAGTAAAACCTGGCATAGGTTAAAAACTTCAATTCAAACCCCCAAAAAAGTCCAAGTGAAAAGTAATTTTCTCTACAAAGGAGTCTTCTAGTGCACACCAGTCTCTCCTAAAAAAAGTTTTAAAATGTCCAGTCCACATATATAACTGATTTTCCTGATTACTTTGTATCTATACTAAAAGTATTACAATAAGAATAAACAGATGCAAATGTCACCAGAATTGATACCATACTAGATATCTAGTCAATATTTAAGCAGAACAAATAAAGCTATTTTCTGTATTGCATCATCCCTCACAGTAGGAAAAAATGGTTACCATATAGAAAAACTTATTGTGGTTCAAAATAAATATATTGATTTTTTGCTGAAGGGAAAAGATCAACAGATTTTTTCAGTCATTCACTAAAATTCCATTTAAGAAGCTAGATAAAGCTAGATATTACTAATAATTTAACAAATCAGTAGGAAATAGGAGAAACAACATAAATCAGGCACTTTTTGCAGCCCTCAAACCTCATTTTGTCCCTTAAAAATGCTAATAGCTCTAACTGTACTTAGCATATTTTACAAGTATTTTTTTCAGAATGAAGTGTTTACATTTTTCTGCATAATTCTGAGCAAGGTATTTCTTTAACTGCACATAATTTTGTTTCATGGTAATTTTAACACTCAAAAAAGTATTTTTCTTCAATTCACTGTGACACTACACACCTAATATACCTTATAGATTGCATAGGTTATGCAGAAGTCTGGCCATGATATTCTAACATTAATATAAAAGAGGAAAATATTTGTTTGGCTGTAAAATCCCCTTCACTATTCTGTTTTCCTGCAGAATCACTAGAGGCCACAGGATTGAGTATGCATGCCTCAGAGGATTCATCCCAATAAACAACTTTTCTGGGCATGGGGATGAAAATCAAATATGGGATTCAGTTTGAATCACAGACTGAAAACAGACACCAAAATCCCATAAGCTCCATTTACACAGGAAAACAGGCTGGAAAGTCCCTCCAAGTCCTCCTAGTCCAGAAGTACCTGAAAAAACCAGGGAGTGGAGGGCTTACAGCAGAACTCTGACCCTTGCTCTGTGCTCAGGGAAGTCAGAGGCACTTTATGCACAAGGCTTAAATTATTGGAGCCACAGGGAAAAACGGGTTCATCTAAGGTTCACAGCCACTTCTTTGTGGCTTCTCTGCTCTCCACTTCCCAAGAGAGGCAAGGAAGATTTTTTTTTTCAGTAATCACCTACTTTGAGTCTGCCTGGAGTTATAGTCTCAAAATAAAACATTGTTATGAAGCTACCATCTGAAGATGCTTACACCATCATAATTATTAAATCTGTGGTTCTCATATACATATCCTTGAGCAAAATTAAAGTGTTTTCTTATAATTAATTGCTATATCAGAGAAGAGCAAATAATATCAAAGAGATGTAAATACTATTTCTTTGCATAAAGATAGATAGGAAGCCAGGATAAATAATAGTCCATAAAAGCATTCACGAATTTGTACAAATTAATGGATTTATTAAAATGCATCATCCCAGACAGATGACCAGACAAAAAAAAAAAAAAAAGAAAAAAAAAAAGGAAACAAAGAGCATCATAATTAAAAGCAAACTAAATCTGTTGTAATTACAAAAAACCTACTCCAAGATTTTCTTTGTTGTTGTTCTACGTGCCAAAACACTTGGGAATATCCCAAGCACATACTTGTTTCTATGAGAGCCAGTCTTGAAGCATTTCAGGTGTTTCACTTTGCATGATAGATATACTCTAAGTCTTGATTACTTCCCAATTAAGGACACTTGTGATTGTCAAACTCCACTTTCCTTATATATTTCTTATCAACAAAATATCAGCCCTCAGACAGGAAGAAAACTGCAGTGAGTTCTACCAAGAGAAGAAATAGCTGCCTGCAAATGGAGGTGAAAGGAGTCTGAGCTCACTGAGGTTCTGCACAGTTTCTTTTATGTGAAACTGGACATTCACAAGACAGAATATAAGGCAAATTCTGATTTAGTCACACCTTTAAGATGAATGAGATCCCCTCTCTTCCCTATTCTAGGCTCCAAGTTTTTCTGAAGGGTATAGAAGTAAAGAGGATTCTGTGAATTAAAAGCATGACAAATTTTTTGGTGTTTGTTTTTGGGATTTTTCTTTTGTGGGGATTTTTTGTTTGCTTGGAGGTTGGTTTTTTTTTTTTTTTTTTTTTTTTTTTGGTTGTTGTTGTTGTTGTTTGAAATATCCTAGTTCCCGATACTGGTCAAAAATAAAAAAAATAATGCATTAGTGCTTAGAAAATCTGTAAAGACTGAAGTTACATAATTCATTCTTTCAGTGGTGAACCAAGACATCTATTTGTATGAGTAAATAACCACACAGGACTGATGGCAGGAGGATACTTCCCAGAAATGTTGTCAGTGATAACATGCAGAACGCAATGAGATTTTAAATGAGAACACAGCTTTTGTAAATAATGCCACTCTTCAAGACACCCTAGAGACACTAGACAACACAATTCCTTCAGACAGAGATCGTGTTTAAAATACTTTTTTTCCTCAGTGTTCCTGATTTCCATTAGAAACTCAAGTCAGACAAAAAGAAAGGGTTTCAAGCAAAGTGTTTTGAACCCTAAGAGGGCATAAGAAACAGAAATCTATTAAATCTAAAAAAATAAAAAAGAAAGCTATCCCAAAACAAGAACAATATTGCTGACTTCTCTTATTTGAAATGATAATAAATCACTTATACAATTTTTTAAGAGCAAAAGGGAACTTTTGCTCACAGAAATGCACATTCTGTTGTAACTTCTCCACTTACAGGTCCCAGAAAGGGAGGGTGAAAAAATATTCTGCTCAACCTCTCTTTGAATCACTGTAAATTGTAGTGCAATTCATAGTTAAGTCTAACAAAAATGGATGAGCTGTTTTTCCTGTTTAAATAAGTGTCAGGTTTTGAAGCATTTGGATAATTCTGAATCAGTAAGAGCTTATTTGCTAGTGGAAGAAGATGAGTTATCTTTTCTTTAGCTGAAAATGGAGACCATACATTAAATTATAAAATTGTACCCCTATCTCTTCAGTCTTCAAATATTATCCTCTCTTTTACACCTCATTTCCACTGCCATACCTTTATTTTGTCTGTCAGGCAGCATAGAAGGATCTTGCCAGGGGAAGTGAGAACAAAACAGTCACAAGCGATAAAAGAATTCTGCTGTGGTCACACCCTTTCCACTTACTTTCTTGATCCTTATCTTTGCAAAGATTTCAGATGTCTCTTTTTGTCAGGACTTCTGCTAAGCTAAAAATAGCATGTAAATAAATCAGGCTTTAAAGACAAACCATTATTTCCATTGCTCTCTGATAAAATTCTAGTAATAGCAGGGAACAAAAAAATTGGGACACAGGCAAAAAGCAAGCATCTTTCACACTCATGACTCATTGTGTTAACACATACTCTGTCCTGTTTGTCTCTCTGGGAAAGATGGTTGGAGGATTTGTGCTGCTTTCTCATTTGCATTACTAGTTTGTACCAAATGTGTCAATGTGCTGGAAAGAATAGTATATAGTCCTGGAGTTTAAACTACATTTTGCAGAAATTAACCAGTGATAATCTAGAAGCACATGCACTGTCTTTAAAACAAAACAAAAAACCCTAAACACAACAGGCAACAGAACTGCCTTAAAAAAACTGCTATGTTACTTCTTCACTGAAGACCTAGGAAAAGCTTTACAGATGTTTGTTCATACATATTTAAGAAAACAGAATAGCATATTTAGGACCTTTTCCTTTGCTTGTTTTTATTTTCTCTGACCTATTTTCAAAAGGTCTTTTCCAGCATTAACTACATTTTCAAATTTCCCTACTGATAAAAACAACTTAAAAGTACATTTGTATGAACTTAATAAAAATTCTGCTCATGCATGCAGTACATAAGGTAGTTTATACTGTGTAACAAGAAAATTATATCATAATTGTGTGTTTGTATTTAGATACAGAAGAATGGTAAAGTGTTACCATTATTCATATCTTTTTCCTGACATTTTAAAATGTACGTTCCTCTAAAATCAAGGGATCTCAGAATTGTCTTCTTGAAATGAAGTAATTAAAACTGTAAAAGAGTCTGCATTACTGACATCTTCTGGTTACCTGAATCTCAATTTTAACCTCTGAAATTTGCTATGAAAATGTCCCTTGTCCTATTGATCAACCATTTTGATACATATTGTTAGCCACATCTCTTAAGAAAAAACAATGTACATAATTTTTAAACCTTTTTTTTTATCCTGGAGACCCTTTTTATCGTTCTGTGGAATGCATCTGATTGTTTTTTCTTTATGACTAGGGTGTCTCTGAGCCATTCCCATTAATTTTCCTAGTCCTCACTAGATAGCCAACATAAAGCTGTTTTTTGAGAAGCAGCCGAGATGTTGATGAAAAAATTATTTCAATAAACAGCATTGGCTAACATTAGTTTTACTAAAAGTGTGGTATCTTAGTAGGCACCTATAAATCTGCTCACAGGTGTTTATAGAGAGATAGTGCTTTAAGACAAGTAATCTTCTACTCCTTGATTGCAGTAACATTTTCAGTGCAGGAAACAATCCCAAAGACTACCATTTATGACAGATATATTTCAAAAATAATAACTAAGATTTGGGGTGTAGTGTATTACCCCAATATTCTGTCCCACAACAGTTCTGACTGACTGGCAGGACTGCTCTATCTTCTGTTTCTCCTCTCCTATCCCAGCACAAGATTTCTCCCCCCACATACCTTTAACTATACAAGAAATCTATATCACAACCTTAATATTGAGATTGAAGAGAGGATGAAAGGAATCAAAATAAATAAGCTTCTGTCAAATCAATTTCTGTCAAACATCCACTAGTTTTTCTTGTCTTTGCACTTCCTATCTATTACTGAAATAACATCCATGTGAAAACAGAGTCCCTTGACAAGCTAGAGGTAGTGAGGAGAATCTGCAGTGGCCTGTGTAGGCAGTATGACACATTCCTGTGCACCACTGCTGATCTATTATGCTTAACATGAAAAAACAAATTAAGTAATGGGGTAGTTATCATTTGGCACTCCCAGGAGCTAGAGGAGATGACACTCTGGTGCCAGTTAGAATCAGAACACATGAGAATAGCAGGAGGGGGGGAAAATTATTATTATTATTATTATACTTTGAAACACAGCTGTTTCAGAAGGCATCTGATTTTAAAAAATTAAAAGGTGATACACCATTATTTACTAGACTTCATTGGGAAGACTTCCTTACACTAAGTAACTGCAATCCATATTAAATAAAAACTTGGTTAAAATCTCTCCAGACGAATCTACCAAGTAGCTGTAAAATCAGTCACAGCACAGTGTAGACACAGACAACCTAGCTGCAAGTGGACTTTTTACATTAAGACTCAGTAAGAATTTGTTCTGGTTTTAGATAAAAAAGGAAGAAAGAAACGTTAAAATGCCTTCCCATATCTCTGCTCTCCCTGCCTTCTAAGATGAGCCCATCTGGAAAATTTTCAGCCCAGTTTTTATTTTTATGTGCTTATGCAGGAGAGATACAGTATCATATTTCCTCATTAAAAATAAAGTGTTTACATGAGGTTTTGGAGTAAAAATTCACCCAATTAATCATAATTTCAAAAAACCTTGACAGTATTGCAAACCTGATGCATTGTAAAGTCTCACATCTAATGGGCAAATGAGGTTTCAATAAGAACAGAAGCATTGGGTTTTTGCTGTAAAGGGAGCTGTAGATGAAAGGCTACATGATTAATGTAGTATCATAGACTTTACATAAAAACAAGATATATTACTGTTTGGGGATCAAGCTAACTTTAAAGAGTGGCTTCTTAAAGAAATTTGACTGTCAAGATAAAATTCGATAATTGTTTTAAATTTCAATTTGTCTGTAATGCGGTTTTGGGAAGAGATACTACATAATTCTGATGCTTCCAAATTCAATTCTTTGTCACATTCAGGCTTTACCACATAAACATTCACCAGTTCCTACAAAAAGAACACCCCAAATCTTTAATCATCACAAAAAACACAGTACCTTGACTTTGTATCTTAAAGTTAAATTGAGTGACATAATAAAAATTAAATTACTTCTTCCTCATTTCCATAATATCCTTTAAAACGCCTTGCCTAGGCTGGAGTACATGTTCAATTTCTTTATCTTTCTTGATGACCCCTCATGCCTGCAAGTCAGCTCATTTTTCTCTGGTGAAGACTGCACCCTACCAGTGCACGCTCTAAAATTTCCATTAAAATCTAGGGCATCATCACTCATTCTTATCTGCAGCAGGCTGCGAGAGCAGCAACTGCAGGAGAACTCGTCTCAAAGGACAATATAGTTATACACATCACCATCCAGAAGGGAAGAGAATTCTACCTGCATAATGCCTTATCACATCCAGTACACTGGGAATCTTAAAATCACCAGGAGTGGTGTAGAATGTTGTTATAAATTCTCATGCAACGGCAAGTCTTAAACAGCAATTTACCAGTAGGCAATTAGCTTCTCAGAGAACATTTTTATTACATTCACGTCACAATGAAACGATCTGTCTCATCAGCTATTGAATATTTGCTGGTTAAAGCATTATTATTCCAAATTAGCATATAACAAGTACCTGAGGGTATTTAAACTTGTCTATGTATTTAACCTTCTGGTTTCTAAGTCCCTCTTCTTCCAGCAGATTCTTAAACAGTTCTCATACCCCAAGTACATGAACACCTTTCAAAAGTGTTTTGATAGCCATGCTCATTCCTCTTTCTGTACCTTTTTTACTTTGCAGGGAGAACTCACATATATAATTTTGCCTGTATGAGCACACATTCTGTAATACTGCACATGAACCACAATCTTGCCATGCTATTTTGCTGGATCACAGGTCTCACACAACTCTCATCTTCAACAGTCATTCTACAGCATGATGACCTTCCTTGTATCCTGAGCCCAAACCATTACATGCCTCAAAGTCAGAGATCAATAATTTGATTTTGAATTCCATGGACATCCTGTTGTGTACAGAATGGAAGGTGGGCTGCAGTGCCCTGTGTAGCACTGGTTGAACTGGCCTGTTGGCTATCACCTCTGGGGCTCAGCAGACAACTTTGCCACTGTCCAGGCAAAAGAAGAATACAGATCATCCAACTACAGTCAGGATCAGACTATGCAGCAAAATGCACCTGAGAGGATTTGCCACTTGCATCTACTGCTACAAAAGAGCTCAGCATCTATAGAAACCTGACTAGACTGCTGGCTGGACAGATCTGCTCTGGTCATTGTGGTTTTTTCACGTGTTTTTTGCCACAACCTTTTGCAGTAGGTGCCACAACATTCTGTCCAGTAGATACTGACACATTAATTTTTCTGGTACACCACACAAGAACTTGAACTCTTTTTGTACTCATAGGCTTTTGTGCCAGGATGACACAAACACATCAATGTTTTGGTGCTGCGTGGAACAAAATATATTCTAGCTAGGTGCCCTTTTCTTGTAGTGGATGAATGTACGCATTGACCAAATAATCCAATAATGACTCCTTATTTAAATAATTCAGCAGAGAAATTTTATATTATTTTTTTTGGTCTTCTTTGGTAAGAAATACCTGCAACAGTGTTTAGCAAAGGAAGTAATAAGTCATGGTCAGCTCTGTCAAAAAGACAGATGGACAGAAGAAATTATGTTTGTCCTTCATGTACTAACTTCACAATACAGCTAATACTGATTAGAGTTGATGCCTGTCCTGAATCTAGACATAATATATTTGTAAGTGGCCAGACAATCTTAACAGCAGGCTTGTGTTAATTTGGACATTTCACAATGGATTATAGGCTGGACATAAGCAAGGCAGCATTATAAGTGATGAATAAATGATGAATTGCAAACTAAGCTTTCATTGACTTGCATAAAAAATACATCACGGAGAACAAGATTTTTCACACTAAGGCTTAACAGTGCTTTTAAAGAGAAGAAATGTCATTGAGCTTAGAATCTTCAGTGATTCCAGGACAACATGTTAACTTTCTGAAGCAGATAAGGAAAGAATTAAGTTCTCTAATGACTGAAACACAGCATAGACAGAATCCTGGCAAAATTAATCCAGTTTTACTAGGATTGTGCCTGCAGCGTGGCTTTCTCCTTTGGGCAACAGGAGAAAACTGGTGGTGATGCTCTCACCAAGTTTCATCAGGCTTCCCACACCATGTCATTCTCTACTGGTACCACAATATAGATGCCTTATGAAGCATGTATGAGTCAACCATTATACATATGGCAACAAGATAATAATTGGCTTAATATTTTAGTATACAGGTTACAGGTGAAGTAAACAAATTTACAAAATGAAATGCACAACAGCATGTTTACATGGTTTCAGCTGTAACCAACAGAATAGTCTCACAAATATCAAACTTTCTCTTGGAGCTGATTTCAAAAGTTATCACTGAGAAGGATGAAAAGTACACTGATTTTTATATTGAGAGACTAACCCCATTAGTAAAATTTCAGCCCTATTCCCTGATCTTTCTGCATGGGAGGAGGATGACATGTACTCAAAAGAAAATGACTGGGGTTTAAAAAGCCTAGAAATAAATACTTGGTTGCAGAAATTTAGTGAGTGCAGATACTGTCATGTAACCAAAAAAGGCTAAAGAAGCAAATCATCTTTAAATGGCATCCAGAAGATATTTTTCATTTTATTTATTCTGACATTGTAGGCTGATACAGTACTAGTTTTAGTCAGTATAATTATACCCAAGAACAACAGATTCACTGCATAAAAATGTCCTGTCCCAAAATAGTTTCATAAGTTTTTTACCCTACATTTTTGTATGCCTTATTTAGCTATAATTCTACATCTGAATCCTACAGCTGGAAGATAAGTAACATAAACAAAACATATATTTTTAGGAGGACAATACAAGTAATTGACAAAATTGACATATCCATTCATCTTTTTCAGAACTATGAAAGTTCCATTTGACTACCTTGGAAATGCTATGAGCAGGAGAGGGCTGTACTTTGAATACAAAGGGGTATTTTGAACCTCTGGATGAATACAAAAGTAAGAAGAAAGAAAGAAAGAATGAACTCAATTGCTGTTGCTAAGAAAACTTAAGCTGTCATGTTAGTTAGATTTAAACAGCCAAGAGCATTAACAAGTCTAACTGAAATGGCATTTTAATGCTTAAAAATCAAATAGAGCCTCTAAATTCATAGAAATTATCAATACAATTATTCACACTACTATCAATAACTCTTCTTGTTTCACTGCGTGTCTCCTCTCTGGAATATGTGTGTAGCTTATTTTAATTACTTGGGACTTGAAATGTGTTTTGCAGTATCTGCTGAGAAGCAAGCATGATTTTCATATACGCAGTTTAATATTATACAGCTACCAAAATATTGTTATTTAGCTATTGAGAGAGGTGTACATTTTGAAATAGCATAAGTTACATTGCCTATATTAAACTTTATAGATTTAAAGCATCTTGTGACAGCAGGACCCTTGAACTGGGGAAAGAAGCAGCTGAATTGGATTTAAAATCTCAGTAGGCACAGTTTTGTACTTTGCACAGATTTAAATATTTGTTAGATTGGAGACTTAGCACTCTTTTTCAACCATAAACCCATCATGCTGTTGCTGCTACCTATTCCAGTTATTACCCAGAATTAATTGGATTGGAATCATTTTAACAATTCCACATGGCACTTCTAATCCCTAGTGAAACCTAAATGTTAATTAATTAAAAAGAAATTAAGTAGTCCTCTCAAATTTTCAAACTTCTACAAAGTACTACGTAAACTTTGTAAGTGTACTTAAAAGTAAAAGTGTACTTAAAGTACACTTTAGGTAACTAATATTCCATTCTTGCCCCATCTATGTAACACTAAAACATTTTTAAGTTGCCTTGGTGATGAATCAAAAACAGTTTACAAAAATACATGCTAGCACATGACCTTGCTTTTTAATTAGGCCCAGAGCAAACAGGTCTTTTTGTCCTCAAAAGGCTGCGCACCTTAACTTAAACTATCTTACAAACTACTCTGGTTTTAAATGCAAAATATCTTCCCTGGGACAGCAGCAAAGGGAGTCCACCAGGGACAAGTCTAACTGGCAAGAGGCCACTGCTGGGCAGCAGCTGTCCCAGCAGGCAGCCAGTGTGATGTGCCCTACTTGGCACATCTGAGATCCACCCAGCCCTAGGAGGGATGCAGAGTCCACAAGCAAATCTTTACAAAACTTCTTCTCCTCTGTGTTTCTTTCCTGATACTTAGTGAGAGGAAGCAGCATTTGGGAGCTCAGTGATACAAGCAAAAAACCCTCTGTTAATCAGCTCAGCTGAAGCACCTCAGCCAGAATGGTTTGACACTAGGCAAGCAAAACCTTGGGGCAGTGAAGTCCATGGCAGTGCTGCCATCCTCTTCATTCATTTCTCAATAGCACCATAAACATCTATCCATCAGAAGACACCATTTCCCCTTCCACTGTAACAATCAGATAGAGAAATGCTTATGGTTTAATTTTCAAATAATAAGGAACTTATGAAAGATTTCAAAAGTTTCAAGAATGTATTCTGCATGAGCTTTTGCTTCATTTAACGATTACCAATTCTTTGTGTCCATATCAGATATTACCCTGATTCAGCCAGAAATTTGACATGTCTAAAGTAGTGTTAAATACCAGATTTGAACTTCATTCTCAAATAACTATCACTTCTTAGATGTAAATTTAGCAAAAATGAACACATAATACAAATTGTATAACTTGGCACTTTGAGGCTATCACACAAAAGTTAATTGGAAATAAATTTTGAAGCTGCTTTAATTTAATCCAAGGCCCAAAGCAACAACAGTGGAAGTCCAGAATAACTATAACATGTTTGAAAATAAAATTAGGTGATTGGACTACACTTGTTATTTTTTCCTCTAAATTTGATGGCAGTTCTATAATTCATAGTTTTGTAGATGAGTGATAGAAGTTTTTCCCTGTATTTCACTGAAAGCAACAGATGAAAAAACCTTACATTTGTAAACAGAGACTTCTGCAGACACTGAAGTGCATGAAGAATACAATCCCTCCATTTAACTTCTTACAGAATTCTCACACTTAGGATATTTATTAAAGACTTATACCCCTAAATTAAACTAAAATAAACTACCACACTATCTTTTAGAAAAGTTTGAACTTGAACTGCTAGAGATTTGAACAAAAAAAAAAAAATTAGTGTTTCCTGATGTTACATGAATGTCAAAACTTGAGTAATATACTTTATTAGTAAAGAACAGCATCTGGAAAAGCTAAGTCCATGTTAAAGATTTGGGAATGGTTGGATGATTAAAGTACTAGCAAATATTGAAGAAAATATTTATTTCTCCATTATTCATTATTGATTGAGTTTCTTTCCTTTAATTTTCTTCTTTTTAGTCCCCTGCTAGAACTCATTTAAGAGGGAAATGTTTTGGTACTTTTTGGAAGAAATGGAGACAGTGGAAAAGAATAAACTAGCCCTCAGGGAAGGAGAATGGAGAAAGTGAGCTTCATTCAGCTGCTTTAATGTCTGCATTACAGACAATAAAAAGACCTTTTAAAAAAATGCAGTGAATTTAGATCTTAGTGGATGGAATTACAATGAACTTAATGGTTCTCTCACCTGAACACCTGAGCTAAACTTTATCCTTAAAATGAGAACCCATCCCTGCTTTTCTTATCACTATTTCCACAAACACATTAGTTCAGACTGTAAAATATATCTTTCCAAAGTAATCACCACGACATACAACAGTGTATATCTGTGTATCTCTGTCAATTTTAATAGTTTATTCCCTTTTTATTTTTTACATGATCTTGTCTATTCAGTTGTTTAATCTTAAATCCCCATTTCAATTATGATTCTAAGGCATTGTACACAATTTGGTCTGTTCTTTTAAAAGCCAGTGCAATGGATTCTTGCATGCTTACAGAATGAATAGAGGCACATACAGGGGATGCTACAGCAGACAGTGCCTATAGCAAGGACTTGAAACATTTTAATACCTGCACCCTGAGCTGTGTCAGACAGAACAGTGCCAGCAGGCACAGGGAGGGGATCTCCTCTCTGACCAGTCCTGGTGAGACATGTATGGGATGCTACATATTTGTCTTAAGCCTTCTGTACTTCTTTTCTCTCTATTTGGCATCCTCTTAGTAGTGCTAATAAGCATAGGCTAAAAACACTTGGCAATAACACTATGCTATTTGTTAATAAGAAATTTATTTTTACTGAAAATAAAAGAACTGCTTAATTTCCCATGTCCCAAAAGAGTTGTCCTTTCTTTATCATGTGTTTTGAGGTCATCTGTGACCTTATAACATTCTTCTTTTCTTCTCCAAATATATCTCAACTAAAAGCAGTAAAATTCACCAGTTAAGGCAGATTTACCTTTTTATAAAACATAAGATGATGAAACAGCAGGGAAGTTCATGCCCTAAATTGTTTCTGCACAAAAGAATTTAACCCAAGGTCTATTATCAAGTGCAGGCACCCAACACCATTCAAAATCAGTGAAAAAGGAACAAAGCAAACTGCAAGCAACAAGACCTACTGTGTACAGACCTATTACTTTCACTGAACACTGTGTTTTGCTGAGAGTTTACATTGGTGATCTGACTTTAGAAATAAATGACTCCATTTCAGTGGTTGCCCTGAATCCTTGATTCAGGACATCCATTAGATGAAGTTTCAGAAAACAAGTCTACTGAAATGGAAGTGTGGATTCCTGGATTCCTGGAGGACATCCAGTTATGTTCCTTCCCTGGCAGAAGGGGATAATAGCACAGAATAACACATCCTTACTGACAGCACAATTTTCCAACAACAACAACAGTAGAAAATAAGAAACTTTTCTTCTTCAGCTCAGGTCACATAAACCATTCAGTTTCCTTTCTGTCTCCTTTCTCAGCAGAAAAGAATAAATAAACCAAGGTTAAACCTTGCTGAGGCCAAATGGACACTGTGGGTTTTCTGCAGGGGAAAGCAAACACAGTGATTCTCCATGGGCCACCAGGCAATGAACAATCTCAATTCCTTCCCACCACGGAAAGCAAACAAGGAACAAGACAACCCAAACCTTTACCTCAGCCATGGAATCTTGACACTGACAAGCCATAAATTTCACGCTCCACAGAAAAGCAAGTTTTTCTCATAGCAAGAAGCTATGGGACCAGGAGTCCACTGAGGTAATTCAAAAGGAAATACTAATGATTATTTCAGCATTTGAAAAACAGTTGACTGCAACAGTCGGAAACAGTTTCTGTGGTGAAATCTCACATGTACCTCCCCCTAAAAATTGTGACAGCAAGCAGTTGATGTGGATGAATCAGTAGAATCTGAAAAGGAATTTTGTGCATATCCACTCTTCTGTCACAATACCAGGGAGTACTCACTCGTGTTCTTTTAAAATAATTTATTTTCTTATGCCACTAGAAACTACTTGAGAATTCTTCTAGAAACATAAATTTATAAATCCTTTGAAGAAGTGTGAATCAAACTCAATTGCTTATTCTCATGTTGTCATAAACACTTACTTCAAAAATAATACAATAGTTTAAGCTCTTTCTAAAAACATTTTATATCAGCACATAGCTTAATTATTACAAACTAGTAGAGTAGAAAATGTTTTTCATGCAAAACTAAGTGCAGACTTGGTGGTGAAATAGGCAAAACCAGAATGTAATTTAAATTGTAGTTTTAAAATTAGCTGATAAATAAAGAAATTAAAATTAATTCATTGCCACATTAGCTGTTCAAAAGGACTGGGGCTATAGCCTTTATGGTGCCCAAGAAAGGTGTGATCATGAGACTTTATCCATAAAGGAAATGATGGAACTGAATTACTTAATCAGATGAATGCATTTGGAACAGAATATGGAATTGTTTGAACTTTAAGGGTTTACAGTGATCACAGGTTGAGAGTTACAGCCACTACAACTCTGCATAAAAGCAGTTCTGACCAGAGAATGACAAGATGGGGAAGAAACATAACATACTCAAATCACAAAAGCAAGGCCAAGAAGCACCTACTCGTTTCAGCAGACTGTTTCTTAATTAATTACTGTGCTAAAAAAACACCACACTCTATTAGTCTAAATCAAAGTATACTTCAAAAGCTGTAGCTAGAGACTGTTTTTAATAACCAGGGGAAAAAAAAAATCTAGTGACAAATTAACTACTTAACTGGAATCTGGAGAACATAAGTTGCCAAACAAGTAGTTATGACAAAAGTCTGAATTTATGGAAAGACTGTAATATTGCCCATGTTATCAAGAATTAAACCACCCTTTTGACCTCTAATCTGGTTGAATTAAATCAGACTTGAAAAGGGTATTTCAGTTATTTAAATGCCACTTTATTATTAACCTTTTGTTTGTTTGATTGTTTTAAGCAAACCTTTCTCCTTTGACCTCTTAGCTTAAACTTACTGTAAAAACAACAGGGATAATTATCAGGCTAAGCTACCTTTATCCCTCCATAACACATAATGGGTGTCTTTATCCTCCCACAAGGCAAAATTGCTCTGTATGTCTACAAGATTTGCCAAACAAAAAGATACCTTAAGCATAATCTGTAGTGGGAAATACTCCAGGAGAATAGCGAATTTAAGTATTTTATTTTATGACATATTTAATTTTGAATTTTAATGCAACAGAAGGTTAATAAATAAAACATTACCATTGTCCTCCAGTCTTTTCCATCACTCTGAAACAAAATGGTGTTAAATTAACATGGTCTTGTATTTTACTTTTTATGAAATTTTATTACTCAAAGATAAAACTATTCTCACAAGCAGCTGTGCTTCTCAGCTTGCTAAATAATTGAGTTTAGCTTTGCCACTTCTCCTCAGCCTGTAGCACATGTGCTTTACAGACAGAAAGTGAGATCCAAGGACAGGGACAAGATGAGGAAGCTTTTAACTATGAAGCACAAAATATGAGAACAAATGCAAGGAAAAATATTACATATGTTGTCAAGATCCAGCAAACAGTTCTGTCAAACAGCGTGTGAAAAACTGGCTTGGTTAGAATAGGAAAAGACACTGCCTGTAAGCAGCAGCACTGCAGTTTGCACCTAATTGTTCTCCTTCTTTCCTTGAGCAGCCTTATTGGTAACTGTCAGATCAGGAATCCATCTCACTTAGAAACCATAAACTTAGGGCATCTCAAAGCAACTCAAAACATTTCAGAATTTTTTTTGAAAACACAGTAACACAATGGTAGCAAATTTTCGGTTTTATTGACATATCCTCCTACTTAGAACACGTTAAAGTACCTGGAGTCAAAAATTGAAATAGCTCACCCCTAGCTTTCTTCAGCAGAGTTGTGCATCTTCCAAGACCAATTAATTCCCGAGACAATGTATTTCCTACTAATTATATCAGCATCAGTCAAGCTTCTTTTATTCTGAACTCAGCAGTGACTAAACGTGTTTTGAGACCAAAATGATGGCTTTACAAATATATTAGACAAATGTCAGCCCATTAACCTGTGAGTTAGATACCATGGATTTGGAAACTGCATTTTAAGAAGACCAGTAGCCTTTTATTAGGATTTCCAAGCACATCCATCTGTTGTTAACATCTTTAAATGAATGTCATCCAGTTATTAGATCAGATATTATTTTTATATAGGATATATGTAAGATTTAAGACAGTTTAAAATTGCATTATTGGCCAGAATATGATGCCAAAATTCCAATTAGTAACTTGAAAAAGATATAAATATTTAAATAAGACCTTTTCCATTTCTATAAGATTGCAACTTTTACTCTATATTTTTTATGCTCAACTCCTAAGTACTTTTAGTTTTATAACCATCTAATTTTATAACTAACAAAGGTTTACTACAGAAATCTGCCTGCTGTTAGTACTATGTTTATACATGTAGTTGCAAGACATACGAGACCTAATTATTTGTAGGATTCTTGACAAATCAAAGGAAATAATCTAAAATTAAGCAAACAAAAAAACCCCAAAGCCAACAAAATACTTTTGATGAGAGAGACTATTTTAAAGAATCAGATCCATGAAAAAACCTACACTTTTGGGGAACACACACATCTTAGAAGAGGTATTCATTTAGTATCCCAATGTGCAAGGTATTAAGGCTTTCTCCCCCAAAAATTTGATCTCATGACTCTTGAAAAAAGAGCTCTTTCTAAAACTAAAATTCTGTTCAGTTCAGTGATCTTTAGGTAGGTGGATTTGCCTGCTCATAAGAAGTTCCCTGCAGATGTTTGACCCTACTTTAAATATATTCTGGGACTTGCATTTTCTGTAGTGTAGCTAAAACAAACATTTAAAAATAACTGAAAACCCCATATTTTAAAAATTAAATAAATATAGATAGATAAATATATGCAAAATTGCTACCATACATGTATAGTGAAAAATACTGATTCATCTTAGGCATCTGTGTCCCTCCACCTCAAATATACAGAATGACAGAATTTGCTGAGTTGGAAGGCATCTATCAATAACATTGAGTTGAACTCCCAGACCTGAGCAGATTACTCCAAGAATCATATCATGTGCCCAAGAGCTTTGTCCTTCTTGAGATCTGTCAGGCTTGGTACTCTGACCATTCCCTGGGGATCCTGTTCCAATGCCCAAACACCCCATGGGTGAAGAACATTTTCTTGATATCCGACCTAAATCTCCCCTCACTCAGTTTCATTCTATTGCTTTGAATCCCATCAAGGGTCATGACAGTGAAGAGATTAGTACTTGCCCCTTCACTTTCCCCCATGAGGATGTTGAAGATCTGTCACTGTCACCACAAAGCAGAGATCAGTGCTTGCCCCTCCTCTCCCCCTCAAGAGGAAGTGTGACTGCACTGAGGTCTTGCCTCAGTCTTCTCCAGGCTAAACAGACCAAGTGCCCTCAGCCTCTCCTCACACAGCTTCCCCTCAAGGAGCTTCACCATCCTCATGGTCTCCTCCAGATGCCCTCTAACAGTTTCATGCCTTTTTTTTATATCACACCCAAAACTGGCCCCAGTACTCGGGGTGAGGCTGCCCCAGTGCAGAGCAGAGCAGGACAATCCTCTCCCTTGCCTGGCTGGTGATGCTGGGCCTGATGCCCCCAGGACAGGGATGTCCCTCCTGGCTGCCAGGGCACTGCTGGCTCACATCCAACTTTCCATCAACCAGGACCCCCAGGTCCCTTTCCACAACATTGCTCTCCAGCCTCTCATTTCCAATGTCTACCCTCCCAACCATGGTTGCATATAGGTAAGATAGAGACCTTCTGGAAAGTTTCCTAATTTTGTGTAGGCAAAGGACAATCTACTTAAATTCTTCTCTACACAAGGGAATTGCAACACTGTAGGAAAAAAAAAAGCTTTAGAAAGTGATTTAGCTAAATCAATGCAAGTTCCTCTGTGGATAATGATGGCTTATGTTTACTTTTTCTAAATTGTTATAAGACACTCTTCTCCAAACTAAGACTGTCTACACAAGAGGGCTGATCAAATTTATCTAAGTTCATTCAATTTTCTTGCGTACACAGATTTAATGGACTCCATTGTCACTGGTAATGTAATAAGGGAAGAGCAACACTAAAGAAAAAGAACTTGCTCTACAAACTAGCAATTAAATGTCAATATTATTCTCCTTGCTGGCAATAACCATGTTTTCATATCTAGACAACTATGGACACATTTAAATTAAAGGTCATATTAAAATGCTCCTAAATGCAAAGACATTGCAATTACAAGAAATATTGCTGGTACCTGGATATCCTGGGGAGGCAAACGCCCCAGTGATGTGCAGTAAACTTGAGTGGTGTAAAATGTCAAGGGAGGGATTGCATAGAAACACTAAGACTGTCAAGGGAGGCATTTCATAGAAACAGTAAGACAGATTTTTTTTTCTGCTGCGCATACTTAGGAGTATAAAGTACAGAAAATATTTTCTCTCAGAATCTGTCTGAGAGAAAGAAATCTTAGCAGAGCTTCTTTTAGGTGCATTAGTACCCAGGAAGGTAAGATTACAGTAAGGGAAGACTGTTAATATTGTATTTGCAGACAGAATTGAAACTGCAACCACTAAATAAATGACATTTGTTAAGCAACAGCATTATAACCTGCTGGAAACCAGAAAAGTTATAATGGGAGAACAAGTTTTCTGTAGTTCAATTTTACTTGTAATTTTAGTTTTCTTTATTAAATCAAGGATGTGGTAATATCTGAACACATGTATGATCAATTCATTATAGAGAATTGGGCTAATCTTCTCTTGAATCCCTTTAATGCTTATCTTTTATTCAGCTATTGTCTCAAGTAGTCTAAACAAATTATATGCTAAGACTTTTTACAATTATCTATTTTTACCAGGATTTAAATTTCTGCAATATTTGTTGAGTATATCAGTAAAATATTAGTTTTCATCTTGTAGTGTTTCCTAAATCACATTTTACTCTAGGAGATTATCGGATGTGTGAGGAAATCCACTAGAAGAATGTCAGTCTCTAAAAGAGTGATTACTTTCAAACTAGTTATTTGACAAATTATTCTACTTTTAATAGAGTTTTGGGGGTTTTTGTCAGTATCATGCAGAATTAGAAGTGGAACCAGATTATGCTTACACGAAAGGATGCCAGCCTAGCAGCACAGCACTTGCCACATCACAATAGCCACTCTACTCCAAGTTTGCTTTCATAGAATCATAGAACCATTAAGGCTGGAAAAGACCTCCAAGACCATTGAGTCCAACCTTTGACCAAACACCACCTTTTTAACTAAACCATAGCACAAAGTGCCACATCAAGTCACTTCTTGAACACTTCCAGGGATGGCAACTCCATCACCTCCCTGGGCAGCCCTTTTCAACGCCTGAACACCCTTCCAGTGGAGAAATTAGTTCTTTGGCTCAGTCTGTGGTCCTCTCTTAGTGCTGTTAGTGAGCCGTAGAAAGTGGCAGATGCTGACAAAGAAAGTGGAAGGCAGGTCAAACAGAAGCACGAAAACAAACAGGATGCTGGAAAAGCACCTGATTTTTCTTCTAAATGTTCTTGGTTCTTTTACCAAGGACAACAAAAAGTAACAATTTCTTCCCAGCAAACTGTTAGCTAATTGGTATTTGTTGGTACAGTTGATAACTCTTTCAGAAATCAAAGCAAAGTGTTCAGTTTCAGTATCTGAAAAGATAAAGCCTTTGTATTGTAGCTAAATAGAGAAGAGGCAGAATCTTTCAGGTAGATTAGATTACATTACATATTTGTGTGTTACCTCTGAGGAGTGGAACAAAAGCCACTTGAATGTGCCCCCACTGGAGACATAGTATTCAGTCATTTACTTTGGCAGCTACATCTTCATCATTCACTTATTTATGGAGAAGGGCAGCAGCAGGACAGATCTTGGTACATCATTATAAAAAACCTAAGACTAACTTTCTTGCAGATTTCCAAGACAGCATTTTTGAAATAATATTATTCTTTCTTTTGAGATGGCATCCTTTTTGGCATATAGTGCTCAAATTTTCCTATTTGTTGCAGCATACATATTTAAACTGTTTAAAAGAAAATCTTTAAGCAACTGCAGTGAAGCATACCCTTCACACTATAGGGTTTCTGAAGTTTTGTTGCTAATATTTATTTCAGAAAGATGCAGCTCAGAGATACCAAAGTGGAATGCAAAATAAAACTATTTCAGAAATAGATAATTCAGATGTCTAAGTAACTTTCCAGGTTTTGTGTTTTTTCCTACACACTGCACAGCTAGCACACTTCCCCTTGGTCACAGGTCTTTCTATGCTCAATCAATTTTCTGGCTTCTGCACTTATAAGATAAAAAAGAAAGGCCGTGGAAAGACATTATGATGTTATACCTTTGGTTGATAACACACAGTTCAGCTCCCCACTGCCATCTCTGGAATGAGGTTCCTGCAGCAGAGGAGGAGGGCTGGCAGAGCATCTCTGCACCCTCCCCACGCTTTCATGTTCCCAGAGAACTACATTGCTAGAGGACACCCTGAAATTGGGCTTGGAGGAGAAATTCAAGTACAGTGAACTTCAGTACAGTGAAGGTTCAATTTTTCACAGCCACTTAGCACTGGAAGCAGATCATATGCTTATACCTCATTTTTGCATGAGTGAATCCTTTATACTCATCAACTAGTATATCACCAGCAGTAGTGCAAAGGCTTTTTATTAAAAGAAAACTATACAGAAACAGAGCCTGGCAATTCCATCTGAATTTGGTCTATGTTATATAGTATATTTAGCTTTAGTGGCATGCAAGCAGGTATTTATTACTAGATTTTATCACTAGGAACTATGTTAGATTAGATGAAGAGCAATTGTAGATAAGGAAGTCATCCCTTAAAACCTGGTGTTTAGCTACAAACAGTAATAATGAGAAAAAAGAAACTCCTAGAAGTTACTCTTCCTCACCTGTAGTATACCACTGTGCAACAGCAAAAAAAAAAAATTCACTGTTTCACCAGTAAATATTACCCCATGAAAGATAAGCTCAAAGGACTAGGTTAGTAATCCTGCCTCTGACATTTAACAGTTCTGTTGTATCAAACAAATATGGTTTCAGTTTCTTTGTGAAGCAGCAATGCTAATACTTGTCTACTTTCCCCAGTGGTATTGTGAGGAGAAATGTATTGTCATAAAGGCCTTTGAAAAGGAAAAGATATAAGCATTTTTATTGATGTTCTACTTCCCAATCCACTAGAGTATATTAAAAATAATTTTGCTATTGTCAAGTGCAACCTCTACCAATACATATTTCTCAATTTACCAGTCCTTCTTCCTACAAATTGAAAAGAGAAAACAGCTCAGCAAGTATAGTCTCTAGTCAACACTGCTTGTACACAAAGCATAAAATCTGTTGCTGAACATGACCAAAATAATTTTTGCTAAATACAGCTGATCCAATTTGCCTTACTATTAAACTCTTGAAAAAATACCCGAATGACTCGGAGATTTGATCATCAATCAAATTGGTTATGGCTGAATATGAAAAACAAAGACATGATTGGCAACAGCCAACATAGCTTTACTAAGGGCAAATCACACCTAACAACTTTGGTGACCTTCTGTGGTGAGGCTACAGCTTTGGTGGATAGGGACAGAGCAACTGACATCATCTACCCCCAACATATGTAAAAGAATTTGGCACTGTCCTCCAGGAACACCTTTATAAATTGGAGATGGATGGATTTGGTGAATGATTCACTCAGTTACTGGAAGGCCAGACTCCAAGACTTGTGGTCAATGGGTCATTGCCCACATGGAGACCAGTGATGAGTGGTGTCCCTCAGGGGTTGGTACTGCAGCTGATACTGTTCAACATCTGTCAAACAGAGAGATCAAGTGCACCCACCTTAAGCATCTTCGCTGACAACATCAAGCTGTGTGGGACAGTCACACATGCTGGAGGGAAGGAATATCATCCAGAGAGACCTGGACAGTCTTGGGAGGTGTGCCAATGCCAACCTTGTGAAGTTTAACAAAACAAAGTGCAAGATCCTATATCTGGGTCATAGAAACCCCAGAACACATCTACAGACTGGGCAGAGAAGTGATTGAGGGAAGCCCTGAGGAGAAAGCTATTCCTTTACTGACCTTCTGGAGGACAGATATTTTAAATATTTCTTAAAGATTCCCTGTCAATGAATCCCAGTTTGATTTTGCACAGGTTGGAGGATACCTTTTAGGTCTTCTGTGAAATGACTGTGCAAGTTTTCCCTGCAGTATCCAGTGAACACAATGGATTATTACCAAATACTTTTTTTGTATCCCTCACAAAAAGTGTCCACATTTTCTTGTGCACACGTTTCTCTAGTATATAATAAACAAATAGAGTAACATGACAGAAATTAATGCCTGCAGTGCAAGGCATGAAATGCAAAAATAGTTGCTTGGCAACCAGCATGAGAAATAGGAGGTTATGCCTGTACAAACAGCCAAGTGAGTGGCAAAAGTACCATTTCTGACTGCTGTGAAAAGGATGAGTAGGAGACAGGATGTATGAAGGGGGTTGTTTTGGTGAAATTTGACTCTGTAGTTTCCCCACAATCATGCATGTGTGATAATACAATAAAGGTGTATTTCAAATTTCTTTCCTTATATGTCCTTACAGCTTTGTCTTTAACCAACAAGTGAAGTTTTATTTTAAAAAGCTATGCTTTTTCATAACATTTAAAAACATCTAAAGAGGTGTGAGTGAATGCTGATTGTCATATGTACTTTCCTTCCTAATGAATTGGACATTTGCAACTATTTTTCCAGGAACATCTATAAGCATTCTGGCAGCCTTGAACAATTCATCAATCTAATGTAACTCTAAATATATTAATCAAGAAGTACTTACATTTCAGTAATAATATATATGCTTTGTTCATACACCCAAATGATACCAGACTGACCATCTGGAACAATGGGGAAAAAAATACACAGGCCCTCTCTTTGCCATATTTGATTCAGTAATTTTGTTTCTATATACAAACTATCAAAGAAAAGTACCATCTCTGGCCCAGAAATCCTTGTAGTGCAAATTTTTAGAGGTGAGAAAGATAATTCAAAGGCATTACAATTTCATGCCTACTTTAGTGTTATACTTCTATTTTAGCATCCATTACTGTCCACTGTTGGATATTAAGGCTTGCCTTACTTGTGGTCTGATCTAAGTGATCATTCTAATGTTCAAATTGGAAATTTTAGAAATGTGAGAGATATTAAACTGAGCTGCATCCAACATGAACATGCTTTTCATCACAAACAAGATGATATGAGCATCTTACAAGAGAACTTGATCTGCCTATTGTATTATATCCTATATTGGATCTCTGGATCCATTTGCCCAGCAGGATTTGCAACTACATCATGTTCTACAGAACACCACGTGTTAGTACTGACAAGCAGGTGCCTGTTAAAGTTATCAGCAGTAAACTCCATTGCTTCACTTCCTTTCAGGGCACTAATAATCCCTACGACCACCACACTCTTTTCACTATCAATAGCTGTAGCTATTCACAACCTTATTTTAACTCTACAAGTAACTGCAAACAGAAAATGAGACTAAAGCTATAGTGAAAACTAGAATGGTTGAAGCAGTTGCCAAAGGCTATTAAAAGCCTTTTTTGTTGTTGATTATACCAGGAGAGACCTCCAACTGACACAGCATTATCAAACTCGGACAGACATGGAAGAAGAAAAATATCACTGGAAGGGCAATTATTTTAATTCCTGTTGAAGATTAAATAAAGAAACAACAAAACCAAAAACCCCCCACCAATCAGTCTGAACCCAACAAAAAAACCCAACCAAAATCAAGACACAGTGCTATGTGGGGATTCGGTAGTTTTTAATTTGTGATCCTCAATGGTTTCAAACTACTGAAAGAGAATAGAAAGATCAAAGAATGTATTTTTACTCTATGCAATCAATATTACTCTAATGTGAACTTCAGTAGGCTACAATCTCCTTTTGAAGACTGAGACATCTTACTTGCAAATTTCATGAGAATGTGTAGGATCAAGGAAGGAGAATTAACACTCATATATTCTTCCATTTTATTCCTCCTGCCCCTGCAGAATTCTGAAGAGTTATTTCTCTCATCAATTACTAAAGTAATGCTCAGCAACTGGTTATTCATCTAACTTTCATAGCTTGCATTTTCATTAACTAAAAAATAGTATTCCATGTTTAATATGCAGAACCTACTTCAACTTGAATAGTACAGTCAGTATTACTCTTAATACAGTGACTACCATACACAAATTGCTCATTCATGCTATATCAAATACAACAGTAAAAGATTCAATTGAATTCAAGCCCTGTTTTTCAAATGATCAATACAATGACATGAAACTTCAACCTTCTTTTAAATGAAAAATGGATCATATCTGAGGTTACTGAGGTGGTCTCAGTGTCCACAACTTCCCAAGACAAAAACATTTTCATTTTGTGCATCACAAAACTTTACAGCTTGAGAAGGAATAACATTTGAAGAATGGGGGACAGATAGATTTCCACTCCATTTGTTTTTCAGTCTATGTAAATGCAAGGTAACCTTACACAATATTCTTCCTAAACCACACTTGACTACACAATGAGCAAGTATTTCAGCTTCATTCAGCTGCTTCCACTGTGCTCAAACACATTCTTAGAGCTACCACAGGAAACTTGTCAAAGAGGGCTAATGAGAATGAGATTTAAGCAGGGGGCAGGCACACACCTCAAGTCACTTCCCAAAGACAACAGTAACCAAAGGTATAAACATGTTTTGAACTAGACAGAAAGATATTTTTCTTTCTTTAGCTGTTTCAAATTCTGTTTAGCTCAGCATGTCAACAGATATATGCTAATCAGGCTTATAGATCAGATCTTATCCTTGGGAAAGAGGTCTGAGTTTAAGTTTTCTCTATTTTTAAATTCTTGGGAAACCTCTTCCAGAAAAACAGGTTGAACAGAAAAAATATTTATAGTTTCAGAGTTATAATTATTTATACTACCTACAATAAAATAAAACCTTATTAGGAATTTTTTTCATTAAAAATCTACTAGGCCAAATTTTAATCTTATTTACATTTATTTCACACTAAATGCAAGAGATTAGTTAGCTAGAGGCTCATTTTATATTTATGAAGTATCAGGATCAGCCTTAGCAACATAAGAGAGTGAAACAACAGTAAGACATTAGAGATGTGTCAGCAACAGGTTACTCTGTCAATGTCACTCTGCAAGAAATCTCTGTCCTAAAAATGGGAACCTCTGGTGGTTGTTCCAGAGGAGCTGGACAACACAGGTATGATGGAATAGACTCTGGACACTTTTTACTTGGCTGAAATTTTTCAAACAAAATTCCTAGTAAATGCAGGATGCTGCTGAGACACTTGAACATTTTAGCCAAAATTCCAGTTCTGAGCATCACAGAGGATCAAATCCCAGCAGTCCACATGTGATAATAGGCTTAATCATAAACATCATTTAGTTTCTAAGATTTAAGGCATTTGTCCTGATGGAAATTTAACCCAAGCCGTTTTACTTATGTTTTCAGTCAAAAAATAATACAGCATTTCAAAGAAAATAAAATCTGAATAAAAAATGACCAAACATCTTTTATCTCTAAACTTCCCATAATAGCATCAACTTAAAAATATGCCTGCCAGGTACTATACATGCATGAATCAATCTTTTTGTATAAACAGCTTCCTAATAAGATCAGTAATCAAATTACAAGAAAGCTATCAGGGAAACCACTTAGTTTAATTGAAGCAACCACCACACAATGATGGTGTCTACATCGAGTGTGCAGCTACTCAGAGTGGGTGACCTTGCCTCCCCAAACCCAAATACTGGAAAGAAAAATAGCTGGCTAAACATGATGGACTCAGTGCAGCCACAGGAATATCCATACCAGGAACGTGGTATGGATACTCCTGCTTGCAAGAACAGCATGCAGCATTCTAAGAATGTAAATTATCTCATCTAAATTCAGACCTAGCAGTCTACTTGTTTTAACTCTTGTATTTCTACGGTTTATGTTTTTTGCCTCTTTTTTTAATACCTCAAAATACAAATAAAATGGTTTTTTTTTTTTTTTCAGAATGAAATAGAGAGAATATTTGCCAGCAACTGCAGTTAAAAGCAGAGAAGAAAAATACTCTTCCAAGAAAACAAGCAAGCAATGGAGCTTCATTCTTTAGTTGTTATGGGATTGTTATGAACAGCTAATTAGAATGACATTGTTCTGGTGGCTAACACTACTGCAAGATAATATGCTGTTACACACAACTTCTTCTGTAATCCAGGCATAATGGTCAGTTTAAAGTTATCTTTACTTAATGTATAGTTAAGACATTTTAATATATACCTATGTTTAACTGGAGAAGCCAACCAAATTTCCAAAATATTCTAAAGAAAGAGTAGAAATTTAGCTACCATTATTCTAAAAACATTATTTTGTCTAAAGAAGACCATTTGAAACTCACTTGAAAAGCTTATTCAATTACTGGGAAGTAAAAGCCTAACAACATATTCTGTGAGACTTCTTCCTATTCCCAAATATATTAGCTGATTAAAAAAAAAAAAAAAGAAAAAAAAAAGAAGAAAAGAAGCTAAAGGGAACAGATAAAATGGGGGTTTAATCCTAAAATGGTGGTTACAGTAATATTAGATTTGCATTTTCTTAAATCTTTCCTCTAGGAAATTGCTAAAATAGGAGTAAATCAAAGTACGACCTATGAAAATAATAACTTTTGCATCCTAGAAAAGTGGTTAAGAAAATTCAGTAGGTCTCTTTCCAGTGACCACGGATAAGATCCATAATCAACATACAGTCCTTTGAACATAAGAACTAACTTTTAAATTGCAATTCTAGTGTGAATGCTGAATAATGCTTCTAAAAAAATAAGATCCCTATGTTTATGTGAAAAATAATAAAGTATAGGGAATCAAGGATAAGCAAAGTACACTATAACAATGTTAAGGATAGGACTTTTCAAAGTCCTCATTATCAAAATCTTTTATAATATATTTCCTGCAACTATTATAATGCATCCCTATTTACCATTGAGTCTGATGACAATTACTCACAATGTTTTTTGTACCATTTTTTTTGCAAAAGTTTTTTAGCTGCTTCCCATTAAAACATAGCTCTTTTTGAAAACAAGTTTATAAACTGTCACTAATGCGGTAATACAGGATAAAGAAAAGCTTGAAGATGGCAGAATAATTCTGCAGTTTTTCTGGAGGCTGAAATTTTATGAAGTAAATGATCTATTGGCTAAGTTCCTGTATACTTCATTTGAAAATGAACTCCAGAGAATCTAATTGGAAAAGAGCTTTAGTCTAAACACAGCTTTGATTGTAAACACTTCAATTAAACATTTCAATCAATGAGATTAAGTGTGGTACTGAAGTTTTTCACCACTGATTTTCATTTTACTTTTGTCTAAAACACAACACAGTTTTGCTTCCCAAAATCAAGAAGATTTTATCACAGATCAGCTAAATCTGGGGAACTTCAAAGTGGAAATTACATGGCACATATATTGCTTCTTTTAATTTCAAAAGCCTGATCTGTCCTTCAAAACACTGAATTCCTACCACACATTTTATGAGGGTTAAGTGCTTCCCTCCTTATCCTCCTGCAACTCTGTAGTTGCAATTGTGCTTGACTGTCCATCAGAGAGGATGGGAAGCCCATCCAGAGCTGGGACTGGGGCTGATGGTTTGTCTAAGACCCCTATTCTACCCATGGCACCGAAGAAGAGCTGGGCTGTGCCAGTGGGGACAGCAGAAGCACCTTCAGTTTTCTACTCTGCTGCACAGCAGGACACACACAGGAGGTGGAGAGGGGTGCAAGAGCTCGAAAAAGAGCTGGGAGAAGCTTTGTGGCAATGCTGAGCAGCACCAGGGGGCACAGGGTACATGGTACTCCCCACCTTAGCCATGTTGAAGAACAGAGTGCCAACACCATTTCCCTTGGCAAAAGGAATCTGAGCAGCTTTTACAAGAGCAGAACAATTAGCTACTTCTTTCTGGCTACTAACACAGGCTACTGATTCACTGAAATGAAAAACTGGTTCACTGAAACAAAAAAAAACCCAAAAAAATTAAACTCATCCCTTTCCTAACAGACAAAATGCGACCACTGGAAGAAGCACCTTTTGATTTGTTTATCCTCCCCCATTCCCTACCCCCAAACACTATAATGTTTTCTCAGTAGTAGGCAATTGAATGCTGAATCATGAGACAATTTACCTAATCCTGATATACAGAATAAGAGCAGTAGATGTTTTGCCATCTGTGCTGTAAAGCATAGCTACTTAAATGTTTTCATTAACTCGGATTTAAAAATATTTAGAAGAAGTAACTATTCTATTTTAGAAAAGTAATAATAAAAAACTCCAAACACCAAAAAAAAAAACACCCTACTTTCCTTCCCCTTGTACAGAAATTATTGAGGCAATTCTGAGGTAATAGGCTTTCTTAATAAGT
Organism: Peucedramus taeniatus; assembly: GCA_013400575.1. Classification (NCBI taxonomy): domain Eukaryota; kingdom Metazoa; phylum Chordata; class Aves; order Passeriformes; family Fringillidae; genus Peucedramus; species Peucedramus taeniatus. The sequence goes on from WBNO01017256.1 coordinate 51,865, forward strand.
GCATCTCCCCCAAATACTAAAAAATTTAAACAACTGAATGAAAGAGATAAGTGCCTGTACCCAGGCAACCACTAAACTTTTTGCTTTGTTTTAAATAAGCTTTCAGAATTGAAGACAAACCTCCACAGATTCATTAATACCTTTTATTTTTAAATCACATTTTCACTTAAGGAACTTAAATATTTTAAAAGCAGCCTTTGCCTCTGGACATAAATAAAAGAATGCAGCAATATCCTTTAAAAGATGGGAGGCAGTACAAGCAATTGTTATTGCTTTTCTTTTGTGGCAGACTGCCTTCTAAAGGGGGAAAAAGCAATTTCACATACAGGAAAACAAGAGGTAAGTTTAAAATTTTTTCTGTTTTTTGTAGGAAAGATATTGATGATAAAAATGACAGGTTAGTATATTTCCTAGTACACTTACTCTTGTGTTTATAAGCCATAGAATCAACTGTCAGCTCTCTGATACAATTCAGTAAACAGTGACTTTTGTTAACAGATACTGGATTCCAGATGAGCAAGGAAAAGAAAATCCAAACCAGATTCTCATTGACTTTACTGTACAATAATCAGACTAAGAAGATAAATATTACTATTAAAGACAGAGTATCCAGGTAATAGTTTAAGTAATTTGAAAAAGGAGAATTAGGGTTTTAAATTCTTTGAAAGTGAGATCTAGCAAAATTTGAAAGGTAGCAAAATACCTCAAATTCAATTATTTAGATATGTTCCAAATTCATACTAAAACATATTTCTTTATGTATTTGTTTTTATACCTGTATATGAATGTAAGCATGTATATTTATGAATGCTAATATATGAATACATACCCAGCCTAGGTAAATGTGCTTTATAGTTGAAAGACATTGAAATGTTTTGACTGAGTTTAGCAATTACACTGAAATAAGAAATGTTTTGTATGAAATGATACTACAGGAAAACATACCTGTGATAACTATAACTAATTTAGCATTTTACAGATGTTAGACTTCCCTTTTGCGGAGAGTGCATAATAAAGAATTGGTATTAAAAAAATATTAATACCAAAACCAAAAATTTTTACCTTATCTTTTGAAATGCTATTCCAAAATTTATATTCTTCAGAATATAATACAGATTATTGTTTTAAGACACTTAAATATATAAATAGTTCTCTAAATCTTGAGTAAGGATTGTAGAAAAAAAACAAATTCATACTTTAATTTCCTAATTTGAATTGGAATAACAGTAAAATCACCTTCTCAGTCTTAGATGTTTTCTGTGGATTTCTAATATTCATTTGCCATATTGATAGAAGTAAGATGACGCATAAATCATTGATGAATGAGTGGAAGGAAGCTTGAACTAGATTAGAAAGAAATAAACAACACTTCTTTTTCTACTGACTTGCAGAGAATAAGGCCTCCAAGAAATGGAGATACAGGTTCATGAAAAACCATTTAGTTTTATAAATTAATAATTAAGATATCATCCAGAAAACAAAACATGCTGAAGAGGTAATGATAAATTTGTCACCATTTTAGGAAACTGATTATCCTTACACATGTGCAGAATAAAGCAAGCTGCTTAAAAGTCTTCTGGAGAAATTTTGATTTCTATCAGATGGCCAATGCCTTATTTCAGCATTTTATACATATTTTATTCTATTAATACAAAACTTTAGCTGCTTGGTACTGTAATACTTGAAGTCGTTTTAGGTTTCAGCTTAGGAATGGCACATAATCAACTATACAGTAGATTTTCAGAATATTTCACTAATTTTCATGCATCCCTAGCATGACTTGGATGGGTCAGTAGGATGAACAAAATTTGGTTTATTATGAATAGAAAAGTTGTGAGACTAAGTCCTGTGAGGTCATTTCAGCTAAGAATGGCACATGCCTGTACACCTGTAGGAGACAGGGCAGGACCCGGTCTTCATACTTGCTTGGTTACCAAAGAAATACAATCCCATTAAAAGGCCACATTTAAGCCCATAAATTCTGCATATCTCTGGAGTTCATTAGCTAGGGCTTAGCAACACATTTCATCATGGAACTATAACATCAGCATAAAGTCATAAGTCTTAATGTTCAAATATTTACTAGCTTGTATTTGAACTACAGCATGACAATCACAGTACTTAAGAGCTATGCATGAAATACAATATTCCTCAGAAGCTTGGGGAAAAAAATCAAGCATTCTTCCCTCATATTTTTTCACTGCATGCAACATCAAGTCATTTTGGTTATGCATGACCACTGAACAACTTGTGAGGAAAATAATTCTTCTAAAATTCTTCTCTGAAAGAAACATTCAAACTCTATGCCACTAAAGATCACAATGTTCTGAATGCATCCAAATGTGAGGCAAAAATTCCAGTAACTTGAATGAAGGCAAAAAAGATTGGACCCTTCACACAGCAAATTGATTGTCTGCTCTATTGGACAGGACTTATAATGAATGAACAATATGCTTATTCAATAGTCTTAACTTTTATATTATAATAATCATGTTAAAATCGATGGTCTTTTACCATTCACTGTGCTAAATGAGTAAAATAATATTAAGCATTTGTTGCACAGAAATATCTAGTCTTTTTCTCTACAGGATATTTTGTCTTGCAAGTAGCACTTTTTGAAAGAGTGGTATAAGTAAGTAAAAGTATTTATAAGAAATTGAAAGTCAATTTTGAATTAAATTGAAAGAATTTCATTTCCTCCCACTTGATTAAATGTATTTGATGTGGCTAAGGTAATTATTTCACCTGAATATTAAGTATATTAAAATTATGTGAAAAGCCAGTGCAAGGTCTTCAGCAGTTTAAATTTGTGCTAGTATTACAAAAAGAACTGTAAAATACCTAGCTGAGCATAAGCACTAGCCATTCAGAAGCATTAATTGAGTTTAAGCTATCAAAAAAATCATAGGATTAATTTTAGCTACAAATTTGTAGCCAAAATATGCACGTATTTTTATTCTACATTTATAAAGGAATTCTGAAGGCTCATGACTGCTGTTTTAAATGAAAAATGCTCTCTCAGACTATAGGAGTGCCTCTTCATTGCAAGATTTGCAATACAACTCTTCCCCTCTCCCTCTTTTTTAAATGGTTCACACATTAACCATTAGCACGATACTTCAAAGACTATTCCACAGCATTTAAGTCCAAAGAGTTTAGAATATGTTTAAAAAACTCACATCTGATTTTCCCCTTTGTATGACCCTTTAATCAAATATGTCTCCTAAGGAGCAAGTCATGCTCTCTGAACATGATAAAAGGCAAAGATCTTAGCACCTTAATTTTATACTCTTTGCTAAAATAAGGAATCATCAATAGCCACAACAAATATAGACAAGAAAATCTGTCTACAGAGACACTTGATAGAGTAAGTGTACCATTTGGTGAATCTCAGTGTGATCTTCAAGCACTTTAGACTACATTGTAGCTAAACAGAAATTAGTTTGCTTTCCAGACAGTGGAGATTAAGACAGCAAAAGGTGTGAAAGTGAGAAATAAAACAACTGAAGTGTCATTTGTTTACAATTTATCCAAGCTGTATGCTCTTGCAGGCTCTGTTCGACCAATAGTTACATAAGAAGAATGACTAAAAGGGAGTCTCATGGGCTAAATGCTCTGCTTTTCAAGAAATAGCACGAAGGAGAGAAGGCCCAGGAGAGAAGAGTAATGAGAGAGCTGTGCCATTGCAGAGGCTTGCAGGATACCAGCCCGAGCAAAACCAGAGGAAATGCCAGGGGATACCATGCTTGTCTATGAAGTATTTCACAGCCTAGAACAGACATGAAGGATATTTATTGAAAGGAGCTTGAAGTGGAGAGGAAATGGATCTCTTCTGCCATGTCTCCAGTGAGAGGACAAGAGGAAACTGCCTTATGCTGTACCAGGGGAGGTTCATTTTAAATATTACAAAAAAAAAAGAAACAATAAAGTAACTGTAAGATAGGTTAGGAGTTGGAATAAGTTGCCCAGGGAGGTGGGTGTATCACCATCTCTGAAAGAGTTCAAGAGATGACTGCATTTGGGGATTTGATTTAGAAGTTGATTATGGTGGTTCTAGGTTGATGGCTGGACTCAAGGACCTTGAAGGTCTCTTCCAACCTTGATGATTCTGTGGTACTTTCAATCCTATTCCATGACTACTCAAAAGTGTCTGTAACTGATCTGATACCTAAAGAACATTTTCTAGCTTTGCACTAAAGAAATTCACAAGTTTATCACTGTTTAAGTTTTTCATATCAGAAATAAGTTCAGTTCTTGTGATCTAAAAGTGGAAACTACCTTCATGATTTTGAAATTTCTTTAAGCATTGTGATACCAAGTGCTCCCTTGCAGTATCAGAGGATACTATGAAAACAAGCTTCCTTTTACCTGTTCCAAGCATTTTATGTCACTGTAATTCCATACGGTGCAGTGTATGCTCCAAAAATGCAGGCAGCTCTCTCCCTTACTTCACAAACATTTTCCTTCTCTTTTTTCTTTCCCCACGCCCACATACCAGCAAAGTGTCAAGATAAGAGAGATTTCTGGCCACATATTTCAAAAGGACGAGTGTTAAAAGCAAAAAAGTAAAATTTTCTTAAGGTAAAACTCTCCTTCCTCTAACTTTTTAGAGTATTTAGTTGATGAAAAGAGGTAACATTTCTTCTGAGGTATAGACAGCCCCCACTCCCATTCCCACCCACATCCCCTCAGTACCCAACATGATAGGCTGCATTAGCCCTAAGAAACATCTTCTAAAAGATGTTTTGCTTTTGTATTAAATTTACACATTCTTTGGAGTTATTCCCTTGAGTCTGCCTTCTGTAATTTTCATCACAGCTTTAGTTGGGTTTTTTGTACAAGTATTAAAAGGTACTGAAAGATATTTCCAAACCATGCAACTTAAGAAACTGACAGAAGTCAGGTTTTATTTTTCTTGCAAGTCCGGCAAATACTGAGAGAAGACAGGACACACTTTTAATAACCCTATTCTTTCAAATGTGAATCAAACCAGGGAACTGTCAATTTAAGTTTAAAATTAGGTGTGACATTTTTAGTATCTAAATGCTAGAAGACAGGGAAAAAATGCAACACCTCAGTTAATTTTTCAGCTAATGCATATTTTCTCTTGAAAATTATTTTAGCAATTTTGATGAAATCAGACTACCTTAATATTAACACATTCATTATTTTATCAAAATAATCTTTTTAAATGCAAAAAAAATTATCTGAATTTTAGTTCACACATTCATCACAAATGAAATAAAATAAATATGAAACTTCTGTCTTTAATAAGAACATATAATGAAAACATAAGAAAGAAATACCACACAAATCCCCAAAACCTAGCCTGTTAATCTGTTAATTCTTTCCTTTTGAACATTAAGAAAAACTTTTGTACCCACAAGAAGGTACCTACATTCAATGTTTCCAGTTAAACTACCAACAAATATAGAAGAGTTTGTAAAATTGGGTGAGGATGTCATCAAGTCTATAATGCTCTAGGTGACTTCAAATACTCACATTCTGATTTCCTTTATTTTTTAATAATGCATCCTTTTAATAGTTTGCTGTTCCTGCTTATTACACTACTCTTTCCTGTTATAAAGATTTTAAAACTAACCCACTGATGTTCTAAACAGCCTATTCAGAATAGCAAAAGCCAAGACACAAATAAGGTAGTATGGAAGTAGAAATTTAGGCTAAATAGTAAAATATTAATATTACATATTTTTTAAACTGTGCCAGTTTATAAACTGTTTATGAATAGAACATTAAGGTAAACTCTAGCCTGTACTTTCAAGCATAAGTTTTGGTTTTATGTCAAAGTTTGGAAATATGAGCAATATATACACCTATATTTTTCTAAATGACTGTTTCCAGAATAGCCAACCTGCAGTAAATTACTTCTGAAATATTCTACCTTTCTTTAATATGCTTTGCTAAGGGATGTTGAAAATAATTATTTTAAGACTTATGCTCTTATGCTATCAGTTACACAATGTTGACAGTAGTGGTTCCTCCCATATGTGACTGCACTGGACATACACTGATGCCAGAAGGAGCTGCAGTGTCAGATCTCCATCTGTTTTTTTTTTTCCCCTCAAGTTATACACTCTACCTTTTGAACCCCGTGCAACAGATTTGGTAGGAGCAAAGTTGTGCCCGCAATGCTGACACTTAAACATTAACAGTCTCACTTATTCTGCACCAGTCACTTGGTTAATCACTTTTAATTATTAAGTCATAAGCATTTCCTGTCACACTGCAACAAGGAAAGGAATGAGACAGACAGCTGAAGTCCCTTTGTCACACCTCTCACAGCACATCTGAAGCACTGTTAGACCTACTAGATGAGAAAATTAAGATGAGAAAATTAAGCCTTGTAAAGAGGCCCTATGGCACGGGATGTGGGAATTTACAGGCCCATTTATCCTAGAAAATGCCCTTCCCAGAAAATGCCAGAGCGATTACACACCTTAGGAAGATTACAGTAATCCCAGACAATTCTGAAGAAATGATAGTTAGCATTGCTGTACAAACAACATTTCCAATAGTGAGCCAGAACAGATTTCTGCAAATAATGCGACTGAGGTGTTAAAATGTTAACTAATCACAGAGAAGTTTTTTAAAATCAGTTTTGTGAAGGGAAGCTGCCTCAGGTGTGCTGGAAAATAAACTGTAAATACTTATTCAACACAGTGAGAAATTGTTAATGAGAAAGGGATCAAAGCACTTGACTCAAATTCTAGACAAAGTAGGCTACATGACTTGCTTCACAGATACACTCCCCAGTGAGTTTCTTGGAAACAAGTATGTCAGTATAGATAGAGTCTGAGCAGAGGTCTGCACATACACATTAAAGGTACAAATTTAGATTTGACTGACTGGAAACTACTCAGCTGTGCCCCATCCAGCACATGAGATGATAGGGCAGGAAAGAAAACTCCCCACAAGCACATAGCTTGGCAGCCACTCAGGGTGGGACAAGATGACAAGTCTCATGTGTAATGACCACAGCACAAAGTCTGCTTGCTGCATGTGGCTTCAAGGGCTAATAATAAATAGCCCATATATTCTCAGGTGAAAGCCATGTGGTGGCCCAGCAGGGCAGACACAGTATGAGGTGTCTCTCCACACTATAGCTGGAAGTGCACCTGGGCACATCCATCCCTGCTGTGCATTTGGAGCACTCCCTGTCCCCATGTCCACACCTGGTAGTCCTGGGGCCATCTTGGCTCTATTTGCCTGTCTCTGGGCATGGTGGGGAAAGGTTCTGAGGGAGGTCCCTGCCCCAGCCTGTCCCATGCCAGTCCACTCTGTGCCTCCACGTAGCCAAGGGCTCCCCACTCATTACACAGTTTGCTGTGCCCCCACAGGTTCTGCATGGCTCACAGTCTGTGACAAATTACCAAATGAGGACTTTGATGGGCTTTGCAACCTGTGGTGCTGCACAGAGTGAGGGAGGCTGTTTGCTGTGGGGTTTACTCTCCCAGAATGGATTACACGTATGCCAAAGGTTCAGGGATCACATGGTGCTGACATGCCTGGCCACACAGGTCAGTGTAACTGGAGAAACGTGCCTTTTTTGAAATCCACATAAAGACAAACAGCACCCAATGAACACCAACATCCAGCCTCAGGGATCACCACAGGAGGTCACCAGCAGTCAAACATGGATCCCTGATAGCTGGCCTTGGACTCCTGGCCTCTGGAGCAGCTGGTCCTCCCATGAGATATCTCTACCTCTACTGCCCCAGATCTCCTGTGACCCATGGCCCTTTCTCCAGTAGCTGGACCCCAATCTCTCATCCCACCCACTGCACAGTCCTGCTTTGAGGTCACTGGTGGTCACACACAAGAGCACACTCACACCGAAAGTAATCAGCATCAAAGTTTAAATTTGACAGAACAAACTGCAGTGAAAAGGTGCAACATCCAACCTGCCAAGCATGTTGACTATTGGCTTTCTTATACATGACCTGCCATTAATATACTCCCTTTTCTTCATTTTGACATTCTTCTCTCTACTCTTGCTTGCTCTCAAAACAAACACTTGTGCCTAATTAACTTTTTTTTTCTAATCTCAGATTTGCTAGAATATTACTAAATTCAGAATTTCTAACATTCCTATCCAGTTCATCTCGGCCTAACATGATACCAATGATACAACTAGCAAGGCACCACTTGGCCTGCAAGGTCTCACTTCTCAAAAGGTTTCCAGTATTTCCCCCAGGTACTGGTGGGGTCTGGCTACCTTTCCCATGACCCCTAACAGTCTGTGAAGTCCAACCACTCCTCAAGGTGACATAAGTCCTGTCACCTTCTCATCCTGTTGCTCCATAGGTCCAGTGATTTCTCACATCATGTCTTGAAATTTCTCATGGTTCAATGAGCTCAACATTCTGGCCTCAACCTGATAATCTGTATGCATACCTTAACTCTATATTCTGGGGTCTCATCATTTGCAGAAAGTCTCTGAAAAAAATCAGAGAAAGTGCCCAAAAGCTAAAAGTGCCTTTACTTTGTTCCACGAAATTTCATTCCTGTTTGCCTGAAATGGATACTGATAAGAATTATCATTTCCCTACTACTGCTGATGTTGGCAAAACCATCCGGTATCATGCCAAAAGTTTGCCTGAATATAATTTCTAATAATGGCTTTCAGAATCATGACAAAGACACTAAAAAATACCCCCCCCCCCCCAAAANATCAGAAAAAATAGTTATCTTAAATATTATGAGTTTAAACATCAGTTTTGTTTTCTTCTGCCTCAATTTTGAGCTATCAAAACCTAACATTTACTACTGTTTATAGATATTCATGGGGAAGAAGAACCTAAAAAATAAAAGAAAAAGCTGAAATTCTTATTCATCCATCCAAATAGGTTTGCTCACAGGTAAATTTATTCTCTGAATAAATTTATTCACATGGGGATGTTTTAGGAAAAAAAGAACATAAAAAAGCATGGAAATATGCAGCAGTGAAGAAGAATGTTTTTCTAAGAACAAGGGGAAATAAAGTCCAAACACACTGCCTCGGCTCTTTTTCCACGCACATCAACTCTCAGTGGTCCTACTCCCCTCAAGAGTACTAGACAGGAATGAAATTCAGCAGCCTAAACTAGCTCCCCTCACACTTGCTGCTGCTATTAATGTTAATTTTCTCATTCAGGCTGTATCATAATGCCAAGATGAAAGATTCAGACTGCCAAAGAATAACTAGCGGCAGTGAGAGGCTGCCTGGGGAAAAGACACAGTTGCACATCATCTCGTATAATTTTTTCCATCAGGACTGACTGAAGATCTAGAAAGAAGGCAAGGCGGTGGGAAGAAAAAGAAGCAAAGTAGCACAAATTATCCTTTGTTCATGTCAATTTATTTTTGTTTCAGAAAAAAAACAGTAGCCCAAGTGCAAGATCTTAACAGTTAAAATGAAAATTATAGTAAGATTAATTCAAATAGCATAACACAGAATATACTGTGGAAGCTAAAAGCTACATTATTGAATCATAAACATGGTTACTCATAGAGAATCCTTTAAAATGCTGTATATTAATTTCTAATACTCTATTCTTATGAGAAATTTTAGGAGCATAAAGGCTTGTTTGTTCAGTAAATACTTAAAACTTTTAGAATAAAATAGAATAGTTCAATTAGACAGAACGTACAATGATCACCTGCTAGTTTTAAAAACTTAGAGGTCAATGACTACTACTGATAAAAACCTCCATAAAATTCTATTATTTTACTTCTATTTTTTGGCATTTGTACTTAGAGCCTCAGCAGACATCAGATATATCTTGAAACACATTGTTTCATTAACATAGGTTGTACTGATACTCATAGCTTTAACTTTCTTATAGCTACATATAGTTCCTGTTCTGCTTTGTTGCTTGATTTGTGTGTTCACTGAAATGCACAAAAAAATTCTATCATAAAAAAAAGTGACCCACTAATTTAACTTATCAAACAACAACAGAAAAAGAAAAGCAAAACCTAAAAAAGATGAGATAAGCAATCAGTATTGATACCAAGTCAGTTTTTTACTTCTCCCTTGATAATAACAATGAAATTTCCAATGGCCAATAACAATAATATGGTATAAACCCCAGTACTTTTATTAGGAAATACCTCCAGCAGTTAAGCATATGGGAAGGAGAAAGAACAGATATTTTGCTGAAGGTGCACAGCACATCACTGAAATAACAAGAGCTAGACTATGAACCATCAATTCCTCACTTGCAGGACACTACCTTGAAAACCACTGAAAAACCACTTCCTGAGTAACACCTGGACTGCTAAATTCCCAACTGCTTACATACACCATTTCAAAACAGCCTGAAAGCATTAGCACTCACCCTGCACACCACCACACAGTAATTCATTCCACTCTCATTTGGGGATGGAATTTAATCAGGAGGTGAATAATTTTGATCTGATTTTTGACCTGCACCTTTGAACATCCATAGTTTTCGCATTGGACACAAGAGCAAAGAGGTTTTTTGTTTCTTTTATACAAAAGAGTGTGTGAACACCAGTTTATGTGGTATTTTTAGGAATCGGATGAGAGCAATGAGGGAAAGAAAGGAGAGGAAAATCCTCCTTGACACCCCATGCACCTGGCTGACTGCACTGATTTATAAACACCACAAAGGATACACAAACAGATGTCTTGCCCTAGATGGTACAGCACATTTTTACTGGTCTTAAATTCAGTGTTTTTGTTACTTACATTGCTTCAGAATGGAAAATTGACACCTAATGTATATTGTGAATTACTACAGTACCATCTTCAATATAAGACTGGATCTATGCCTGGGCAACTTGATCTGACCCACAGCTGTCCCTGCCTGGAATGGTTATTTGGACTGCTTGTCTCTTAAGGTCTTTGTCCACGTAAATTTTCAATAATCCTAATATCAATTTGGATTTGAAGAACAGAAAAGCAACAGAATGGCTCATACTGAAAAACTGAGTTCTGTAGGTTGATATTTGCATGTTAGATAAGAGATATATATAATTACTTAACAGTTATATAGAATTCTAAGAAGACTATGGCAGTACATCAAATTCATGGCACATTTACTCAGTCTTGGAGTTGATCATTTGCATATCTTAGTGCACATAAACACTTAAAAATGAACAATAACAGAAGGGTATCACATATGACATGATGATAATTGGACACAAATGAAGAACAGAACCCCTAAGTGAGGAAATTTAATATAAAATTTTATTTAATAAGGACATAAATTAAGAATTGAAGCAAAAATACTGCCTCCAAATAAAAGGCATGAATGCAAAATGTATTTTTTAAGAAGTCAGATACACCTAAGTGTTCTCTAGTGATCCTGGGTGTCTTTTTGATCTGTTGTTGAATCTAATATTGCCTAATCTCTATGGAATGTAACTATCTGTCCTTGTCATCACTACTTTCAGCTAAACTGGTCTGAGCCTTCTCTATTTGAGATTAACCAGTCTAAACCTTAAGGTGTAAGCTAATTCATAAGAGACAAAATGGATCACACAGAAGTCTATTCCCCTACAAATAATCCACCTCAAAACACATTAGAACACCATTCTTAAAATTTCCACATGTATAATAACAGTGGCAGGTTTGCAAATCCAGACAACATGAAGTTAAAACTGCCCACATGGAATAGTTCCAGTTTCTTAAAACAAGATAATGTCTTGTCATTGTGGAATAAGAAATGATGATAAATAGATAGTTAAATGGTGTGGAGTCTTGGTCTTTCTGGGAAACTCAGACAAGCATATCAGGTCAGTAACTCAAGCTACTGTCAGCATAGAAGCAGCAGCTATTTTGTATTCTAAACCTCAAAAATGGGATGATCTGCAGTAAATGAGGCACCAGAAGATAAAGTGTTCAGTTGTTGACTCACACAAAAACTTCACATAATATTTAGGAAAAAGGTCAGCTTTGTACCAGATGAAGAAAAACTTTTTTCTCATGGGGGATTTCCCTGAAGAAGAAGGTGGCATTTGAGCTCTTTATATTTGCATTTTCAGGTAAGAGTTGGCACGTAACAGAAAAAAGTCTACACTTGATTTGAGGGTTTCAAGCTTAATTTGTCTATCAAAGAGTAGAAAACATTTACTTTTGAGCACAGATATGCAGCAGGTTCTGTGACTGAGCAATACAAGGATCCTTAATTATAATTGTTCTCTTCTGTCTCACAGACCCTAATGGTGGCAAATGTATCTGAAAAAACACCTTTTAAAAAAAGATCCCCCAACTTTTTAAATACTGAACTACATTTGGAAGGGTAGGAAAGGTATTATCTTTTCTAGTAAGGGAAAAGTGTTAATTAAAGTAGTTAATTTTTCATGTAGAAAGTAATTTTATATTCTCAAAACTTTTGATTTATCTCAGAATTATTTTTTAATAAAAACTTTGCCAGCCTGATGCAACCTCTAACTAAGTTCTTCCAAGATGGTCTAATCCATTGTTTCTCTGCTCCATCATTAATACTGCCCACATATTCTAGAACTCAAATTATGTTGTCCCACACACACACACTTTCTCTTTGAGCTATTCCCCAATTTCACCAATTCTTCTCCTATTTTTTATTGCTTTAATAAGGTAGGCATTACTCTGCTCCCAAGCCTTATGCAACCAAGCTAAAAAAAACTTGCAAGAGATTAGTTTTTATTTTGTCTTGATAATACTAATCCTAAATATCTAATTTTTTAGACATTTATAGAGGTTGAAATGGATGAAAACTGAGCAACTAATAATTTTGGTTGTTCTTTAGAAGACTATTGTTTACAGAGTACAGGAGCATTCAGAATAATATCAACTAGAGAATACTGTAGTTCCCGGTTTATAGAATAAAGGACTAAAATTACTTTTATATTAAATAATCTACTCATTTGAAATGCCCTAAATCTACAATTGTATAGCAGTAAGTGTGAAAGCCACACCTACGTATTTTAGAGGGAAAGAGTTTATGTGCCTTTCATTTATTCTGTGCAGTTTTTTTGGTTATTTCAGGTGGACTGAGTGTGGGTTTTTTCCATTTCTCTTTCTTCAATCCCTGCTAGACATGGCAAACTTGTTTCTTCCTCCATTTTTTACAAGTCTGTAATTTTGGTTTGTGAATCTCCAGGGCAAGACAGTAATACAGGGAATTGAAAAAGCATCTTACAACCTTCTTCAGCAGACCATACAAAATGTACTCAACAGAAATGAATTGTTCTAAGAATTTATAGGGATTCCTACTTTTTTCATCTTAAAATCAAATAGCCCTTTTTAAGTATGTCTATAACATATCAGTATGCTTTTTCTCCCTGAATTGATTCCCACATTTTAACTTTTTTGTGACCTATTATATATTATAGTTGTGAAACCTGACAGGCTCTTATCTTTCTAAAAGGGGCTCTACTTTTACATTGCTGTATCTAAATGACATGGTAGCATTTTACCTTAGTGTAAAATTCACTTTTGAGAGACATAAACCCAAAAGAGTCTACACAACTGATTCTAGAGTACATCTATTATAAACATATATATATATTTTAAAGGCACTGCTGAGTGAAGAGTGTGAAATTCCTCCCTCCAGCCTCAACAAAAAGCCTGCCTACAGATTATTAATGTTTCTTAAAGTTTAAGGAATAAAAAAAAAAGTCCACACATCAAACATCAGGAGAAAAGACTGTCAGTTCCACCAGAAAGCACAGCAAAATCCACTTGAAGTAAATTGAAAGCTTAGGCACATTTTCCCTCATTGAGCAGCAGCATCAGCTTAAGCCACAACCACAGCCCCATCCTTTGGTACTGTGCCCCCTCAGATGCCCTGATTCACTGGAGCTGTTATCAGGAGGACTTTGTGAGCACAACTCAGCCACCTCAGGGCAAGGTCCGGCTGCTCCACTCAAATCCCTGCCTGGGGCACTTTGAATTGTGAGCTTTACTCCCACAGAGATTAAGGCACACTCTCCAATTTGAATTCAACATCACTGTTTGATACAGATGTTTCTTTAGCAAGTGCATTTCTGAGCTCTTTAACTATTTAAATATAACAACTAAATTTAATTTAATATACTGCTCTCTTGAACAGTCTTCAAATCCACCACTGCAACACAAACTCAATTTATTGATTGTGTTCATTTGTGAGATACAGGCTTAAATTAATTATTAATGATCATTTAAGATGTGAAACAAATATAATTAAGTGCTTTTTTATTCAAAAAAATAGACAACAAAAACCTCCTTAAGCCTCTCCAGTGCTATATTTGGGCAAAGAGACAGAAAACTTAGGAAAAAAAAAACATTCTTGTGCAAGTCAGATTTGCATTTAATCTGCATTTTTCAAGGTTTAGGAAAAACAAGAAAAAGAGCTGCTGGCATAACACCACAGAATCACAGGATATTCTGAGTTGGAAGGGACCCACAAAAACCATCTAGTCCAACTTTTTGAGAATGGCCCCATATCCTGGTCAAGCTTGCAACACTGGCATTATTAGCACCATGCTCTAAGTAACTGAGCTAATCTCAGGATCAACACACAGTGGTCCTAATTAAAGCTATATATTAAGGTATTCAATATTCCATGTTTCCATAATGGACAAATACTAAAAAATTAAATCAGCATTACTGACAGATTCTAATACTGTAAATGTCATACTAATATTCTAATAACAAGGTACCTTGTTGAATTTTACTATTTTGAGACAGTTTGCAATGCAAGTCAGTCCCTGCATGAAAGGATTAAATAAATGAAGAATTCCCAATACTTGGAACCTTCTAGATCATGCAATGTTTATCTACAGCCACACTTCAAACAAGACTAATGGTAGTTCCAGAATGACATTTCTTTATAGTTACATCTTTAAGTAGCCAACAGCCCCTTCCTGCCATGAGAAAAACACATTAGTGGGTACAGCAGTTACCAAATAAAACATTTTCTGTGATGTGGGTATGGAAGTTTTCTTCAAATGGAAATTAAATACATTTTATTGTAAACCAGAACTCCATTCTTACAGATACAGTGCATTTCACAGTTTTTCTTGTTTATTTTTTTTTTTTCCCTAAAAAGAATGTTTTTGACTTTTATTCAAGGAAATCACTAGAGTCAAATAAACAAAATCCACTTCATTCAAACAGGAAAAATGATTAATTGAGCCAGTCAGGCTATTTGATGAGCCTTGTAGACAGAAGATTTTCATGAAACAGATGAAAACAGGAGAGAAAATAAACAAAACTATACTTTAGCACAAAAGCCATTTTCTGGAACAGAACTAGAGCCCTGTAACATAGAGTCCTTCAGCTGAATAAACTTGTACAGTGGCTATTGATTCACAAGCATTCCAATTTGCATAAGGAATGCAAAGGAGCACTCATTCAAGGTAGGAAATAGTATTTGTTTAATAATATCAAAACTTATATAGCTACATTGGAACTGCTACTCAAATTATAAAAAGAAGACTCTCTTTACTAATATCCAAATTAACTAATGATTTCATCACAACTCAGTATCAGAGCTGTCTTAAAATTTTTTGAGGTCTTGGGCACACAGTTAAGAGATTCTCCATTCCCAGGAAGATAAACTGCTAAACAATAAGCACAGGACTGCACAGTGCATGAGTCTAAATAAACTGCTTTTCTTCATCACAAATTTAATTTATAAGTGCTCAGCACCTGTTCTTCTCAGATAAAAAAGTTACTCCAAGCCTCCAACAGATAAAGTCATGTAAATAAAAATATGCCATATTTTTAAGAACAATACCGAGGGTCCAAAGAACCCTTTAAGTGGTTCTGGATCTTTAAAGTTTTGACCCTCAGTCCCGTAACCCAAAATTTTAGGACAGAATTATTGGAACAAGAACTGAATCTAAAGCTGAAAAAAATGCAAATAATGTATATATTTTTCAGCGTTTTTTCTCTGCTTATGAATTATCTGCATAAATACTTTTTTAAACAAATATACTCCCATTCTGCTGTGTAAACAAGCAACACACCCCACATTTTATCTTTTCCCATATGTAAAAACTCTTTGACCTCAATGCTTACAGAAATTATGTAACAGCTCCTACACTCTGATTTAGTAAATAAAAATATTTTTAAAAACCCAAACATGCCCATCTTTCCCTCCAAAAAAAAAAAAAACCCAAAAAAAAACCCCAAACCCAAACAGAAAGCTTTTACAAATAGAAAGGAAAAGAAGTGAAAGAAATCTGAAGATTTTTTTTTTAAATGTAACTCACATAAATAACAGGAATGGGACATACAGCTTCTCCAAGTAAATAAATAGTCCCAAGACAGTCTTGTGCCAGTCCAATGGCAGTATCACAAATAATACTGCAAGTTAAATGAATGTCACTGCATTAACAACAGACGTGGAACTCTTTAAGTTTGGTTGGAAGAGACAAGATGATAAGGAAAAAACAGGTACTTGATCTGTCAGACATACTTTGATATAGTGCCTTTTGGCACTTCAGTCTACTGAAAGTAAAACCAAAATCCTGGGCTTTGGAGTATGGACATGTAAAGGTGCCAAGACATCTCAACACTATAAATTAGGTTATTCATAAAGGAGTCCACTAAGAAATCAAAGAGAAACTCTGAAAGTCCAAGTAAAGTTTTACTCTAAAAAGCTTTGGGACTTCCTGATTATTTGTTACAAAATAATTAACAGTTCTACAAATGGGTAATGAAAATTAAACTTTAAAACAGCATTTCTATAAAATCATCTACTTACAGACTTTTCAGAACAGTTCTGAGAGTGCAGCCGTTGTTTTACCACTTTTAGATACTTTAAGTTTTTAGAATTTGAAGAAAATATGAATGCCGTGTGGAGACGACATGCGCTGATTGCTTCTTTGTTTGATTTATAATTCCTTAAATTACTGTCTAAAATATTATTTAAATAACTTCTGTACCTAATGAATCGGGGATTCAAATGACTAAACCACACTTTCAGTTTGACAACTCTTTTAGGCCCCATCACCTGGCCCCACTGCTCTTCTTATTGTTCTAGCACACTGGAAGTACAGCCATTGTGCTTTTCTTTAATTTAATGTATTTAAAAACTTTCATTTACTGTAGCTAGCAAAATCTCCCAACAAAGGGATATAACTGACAGAAGAAGAGAGAATCAAAGCCTGGCTAACAATGCATCCAAAACCCATTCCTTGGCAACCCTTTATAAAAGCATAGTGACAGCAAGCTTGATGCAATCTTATAAGATTTTGAATCATATGTGAAAGGTGAAATGTTTAACTCATATATTGGGATTAATTACTTAGCCCATATTGAACACACATTAATCAAAATTATTTACATCAAAAGGAGTTAGTTCCTTGAAATATTCAAACTTGAAGTGCAGCTGTACAGCACACAATCTTTCCACTCCTTTTTCTTTCTGGGGATTTAACTTGGAAATGTCATATGTAGGGTGTCCAAAGAACCCAGAAGCCTTCCCTTTGCTATAGAACCTGGAAGATCAGTTCCTATGGGCTGTATGTACACATTATGAGACTGGGTCCTCCTGTAATCCTGTATTCATTTACAAACTGCCTGTTTCTACCTCCTCCCCATCTCCAAAGCCTTTTGTCATTTTATAACAGTACCAGGTACTTCCAAGATTAATGACTTGCTAGGGCCAATGGCCTACAGCAATATCACAGGTTATCAGCATCTTCCAGCTGCTCTTTAATCTCCAGACAATCCTCAGCACCTTCATCATTATTAGTTAATTAGCATTAATGAAAGCTATGCATACACAGTGAGAGGCTAATATACCCCCAAGCTTATATGTCAGTAATCCTTACTTTAAAAAAAGGTATCCTCTGTGAATAATATCTGCATTGTTGAATGTAAGAATATTTCCCTACCTACCCAAAGGCATAAGCATCAGTTAAGAGACTAATGATCTGTAAAACTTCATGAAAGATAAGAACACTGCAGACTTCAGACATTAGAAAGAATTCTGTCTTCACCCCCTTATCTTCATTATTTTTCTCTACATGTTCTTGGCCCATGTCCTTCCTCTCTACTTAACATTCTCTACCTCTTTGGTCTTCAACTACCACCTTATCCACCAATATTGGCCTTAAGAAATTGGAGGCAAGTCATCTTCACGTTCATTGCTGTAAAACAAGATGACATAACCTCAAAAGCTCCAGAAATATCTGCTGCACAAAACTACTTGTAAGATGTGACAGTTGTCTCCATATGTTACCTATAATATTCTCACTCTACTGGTCTATAGGGCAATTGCCAATGCCTGAAATTCTGCCAGGATTTATATAGATATGTCTGGTCTGCTCTCATCTACTTACTCATCTACTGACTGAAACATACTTTAAATTTTCTGTGTCCAAACTCACAGCATTTTGGTCCTGAGGTTTTGTCACACCCCCAGCCTGCTGAGCTTTCCAAAAATAGCATGCATTGGGAAGCAAAATTGTATGAATAATTGGATCTAAATACTTCAAGAAGAAAATATGTAGAAATAAATATTTAATCAATATTTACATTGTGAAGGTAATGTTGTAAATCATACCAACCGTTTTTCTATTCCATATTCAGAGAATCAACTTTTTCAAATCCATTACTCAATACTTTCCTCCTGATTAAAACTCTTTCCAAAAAATTGTAAATTTTACTTGTTTGGGTTTTTTTCTAAAGGGCATTAATAGTCACATTGATATATTTATTTACTACAAAGAAACCACTCAAACTTCTTCTAAGAAGCCTATGACTTTTATCCTAGGGTCCATAGGCCTGCAACTCCCACCACATCAATATAACTACCAAAAAGTCTACATTTTTGCCAAAAGAGAGAAAGGGACCACTTCATCAAATCAGCATAAACAAGATTGAAATTGTTTCAAACTACACTTTAGATCATGGATATTTCTAGAGGCCTGGTCCAAAAAGAAACTACTTGACTAAACTCTCAATGGTTCCACTGCTAAGTTTTTTATTTACGAGCTGGGGATCAGGCTCTCCTGTGAGTGCCATCCTCTACACCAAGGTTAACACACAGAGCAGTGGTACTCTGCAAACTTGAAATGATTCATGCCCTGCTGCAATCTCACTCCAGCACTAAATGATAATGCCAGTTTCTGTGAAGAATTTTATTATACTGAGGTAGAAAAAACTATTCAGATCATTTGGTCAACATATCTTATTTGCTGAAAACTTTTAACTAATATCACACAAGAATTAAATCAAGTTGTTGCCAATCCAAATAGAAGTGTAAGAGTTAAGATTACCAGAGACTTGCTTGGGGCAGTAATTCATGAAGTAATCAAATCTCTCAGTTTACATAAAATTAAGTCTTCTGGATTCTTTAGTTGACAATTTCAACAACACTCCTTTATCCATTCAAAACATGGCAAACAGAGTGCCACTTTATGTTCAGTACTGACTACCAGCAGGAATCACACAAATATTTTTGTTCAAGCTACACTAGAGGACTAAATTGAGAAATCATCACTAGATGTCCACCTACATTATGTACAGTCACCTCATCTAACTCAAATGACTTGAAGTCTAGTTTCAAATTGCATTGTCTTGCCTATGTCCTGAAATTAAATATGCTTTAAGTTTTGGGTTTAGGTTTTGTTGTTGTTTTTTGAAGTTTACTGTCACGCAATTCTTACAGACAGAAAGACTGGAAGAAAGCACTACTGATTACAGAGCTTTGGATATAAAAAAAATGTCCTTTGGTCCTACTTTCTCTGTTCTCACTTTCACCTATTCCATAGAAACCTTATTGGAGACACATATGCTTGTTGCATGCAGCTTTTTAAGGGCATTGGTCAGTAACTTCACCTTAATACAAATACCTACTCATGTAAATACTTCATTATTCTGATAGAAAGTGCCTAATTACGCTGAACTCATGCATTTATACTTAGGTATACATACACAAGTATTGGAGTCATAGACAAATGCACATATTCAAAGTTAAGAATACATATAAGAAATAGCCTTGCATGAGTAGTTCTTACCAATAATAATTAGGTTTTAAAGAGTCAAAGTATCAGATCACTTGTGGCAAGGAAGCTGGGATTTAGCAAAGGAGCTGAGACTATGACTTGAGACTATCCTAATGCAAAACATAGGGAAGGTTTGATAGGCTAACTTGTTTATCTCTACATACTGTAGCACCATGTGGGCCTACATAGATAAGTTCTTGCACTAGAGACAGCTATCAAAGCCAAGAGCAGTGGAAGAAAGTGCTTTGTAAGATAAATACATCAGGGATGCTGCGTGTTCTGGACTGAGGCTGTGTATTATCAGCCACATGAAAGTGTAGAAGCTGCCCTACCTTCTCTAACACTCTGAGTGAGAATTTGTCAATAGGAAAGATGGCATTTTTTCTCCTTTAATTCAACTTAAAGTAGTTTTTCTTTATCACCTCATTCTTTTCCCCAGCTGTCACACATTCCATGCTTTTAACATCTATTCATCCATTGGGTATTAAAAAATGTTATTCTTAAAATCATTCCTAACTCTGTTCTGTGTACTTTCTCATCTCTAAGACTAAAACACATAGATGTGAAATAACTGTAGAAAATATCCCACAAACATATTTAAGCAAAAAAACCAAACCAAAACTAAAACACACACACAGCCTGTTGATTATCTGATCATCATCTTTGAGAGGAGGCAGGTAACATTAAGAGCTCCTACAGAGTAAATACAAAGTAGGAAGTATGTTAATCATGTTCAATTCATTTTTAAGAGGTTTTGGTGTGAACACAGTCTAAAAAGCTGGCAGGAGTACTAGGTTCTGCCTACATTGCCCCTGCTCCCTACACCATCCCCCCCAAGCATTTCCCCCGGTCAAAATAACAAAATAATTATGCTAGTTGCATAACTTTGATCATTTCTCTTCACAAACAGCATTTATGACTGTGGCTTAAGAAACATCTAAAGAGACCTATCTGAGATATTTTTCTTGTTCTGGGAAAGGGAAATTTATTTTCCTTCATCCTGAACAGAACCATAGAATAATTTAAGTTTGAAAAGACCCTTAAGATTATCAAGTCCAACAGGTAATATAATATGATTAAGTTATAAGCACTTCAATGATTTTTTAAACATAAACAAGGTCTACAGGAAAACAGCAAATGAAGTTAAAAAGCATTCTGCTGAATTGTAAATCTTTAAGGAATGTGGAAAATTCATAGCAAGAAATTCCGGTGTGTATTTCAAGCATGGGGTTAGAGACTATAACTATCACAAGGAAAATATTTGTGTGAAAAAGGAAAAATACATTTTGTCTTCCATATACAGTCTTGAGGGACTCTAGGATTAAAAAGTTCCAAATAAAAACCTGATTTGGCACTGTACTACCTCACGCATTCACACGATGTGAATTAACATGCTAACAAATTTATAATAGGTCATTGCAAGAGTAACCCAGTTGCAAATTAAGTTGGCATTATTAGAAGAACACACAAGTTGAAAAAAAACATGGCTAAGATGGCAAAGCTGAGTATGCTGATTTAGGAAAGTGATAGAATACACTCTACCAGGATTTATTTCAGTCATCTTCTGCATATGTATTATAACAAAAATCTTTTTCCATATGTAGGGGTGGGGTTTTGGGACTTAAAACCTTTGTTTCAATGGGTAAGAAAAGGATGGAAGTTCTTCTCATTGGAAGAGTCTACAGATTATTTCATTTTATCTTCACAGTAGAAGATGGCCTTTTGTAGGAACACATTCCTTTCATATCTTGTACATCCCAAATTGCCCTTTATGTACAAAGGAGACAGTAATGAACTGATTCAAAACAAAGAACTGTAAGGCAGTGGAATTCAGGTCAGGAATCTTTCCTTTCTTGTTTGAAATGCCTGTCAGAGCACCCAGTTACGAAAGATCAGTTGGTAAGGTCAAAATCCACTGGGTCTAAGTACAGCTGTGGAGTTTGGGACTGTTGCCACTCAGATCCTGATGAAATCAAGTCAAGCACGGAGGAAACATTTGCACAGTGTCACATATGATCCTTTTGGAATAGATGCTTCTTTAGAACAGCACTCATTTTTTTTTTTTGTCTTGTCCTTTCCCCTTCTGAAACCCCTTCCTTAAACATGCAAAGTTCTGCCCATTTTAACATATTTTCCTGCAAGTCTCTTGGAAAAAAATTTTTTTGTGATTACTATGACAGGAAAAATCACAGAATCATTTAGATTGAGAAAGACCTTTAAGATCATCATGTCCAGTCAGGAACAAACACTGTACTGGATGACCAGTGGACTTTATAACTAATCTCTCCATGAAGTACATCTCCTCAGTGCATTTAATCCCAGATATTGCAGAAGCATTGTTCTACATGTCAGTTTGCCTGGCAGATAATCCCACTGGGTTTCTATCAGTAGTATAGGGAGTCATATATTGTCCAACACCTTCTCATGGCAAAGTAGCAGTGAGGACAAGGAGTTTTTCTTTCTAACTCAGATGACAGAAAGACAGGGACTTGGGCACTTGAAGAGGGAGACTTCTGTTTATCCTTTTCAAGTAAGCACTAGTTTCTTTCTGTTGCCTAATTTGTTCCCTTCAAATCTCAGTCTCAACTTTCTACTCTCTCAGGTCTCAGCATCAACCAGATCTAGTACTTCTAACTGGCTCTGAGACATCACTTCCAATCCTCACCTAATTTCCAATCCCAACATCTTGCCTATCACTTTACAAGACACAATCCAGCATTAAAATTTAATCCCTTTACTGGTCAGGCTTTCACAGTGTCTTGCCACCAAGTTCTAAGACCATTTTTCCACTTATATTAGGTCTAATTAATTCCCTAAAACTATTGAAACTGATTGTTTGTTTGTTTGGTATTGTCATCTTCGGCTCACATGCACCAATCTGCATGGCAGAAGAACAGAACTGAACCCAGCATAGTCTGAAGTAAATTCAAAGTGTAATTATTAAGGAAAATCCTGTGCGGCCTTGAACTGGAATAAGCTCATTTGGTTTGAAACTTCAGGGCATGTACATGAAAAATTCAACTAAGCCTTTACTAAGAGCATGTAAAATGTGATTTTCAAAAGCTCATGGCTTGGACAAGCTGGGGTGTTTCATAAACTCATGTGAAAATACACCAGTAGAGATTAAGCTTTTTAGCAGACCTGTGTCTTGTGCTCTCCATTGTGGTGATAGCAATTTACAAATGTTTCATTCTTTTGTTTCCACTCTTTATTCCCATATTGGAAAACAAACAAACATCTCACCTTGAGAATAAGTGGAAGCAAATAAACTGACGATCTCAATATAATTCAAGCTTAGTAAAAACTTCAAAGTGGAAAGGTCAGTCCAAAAGTTATTCTACACCTAAAGTCAGGTTTGCAAAGAAGATATTGTAAACAAAATTTATGAGAAAACCTATCTAAAAATGGGTTTACTTTTCCTCTTATTACTGGTAGTACTCTATATTTGAATGTGTGGGTTACTTTAGCAAAAAGATAGATCTGATTATGGAAAAAAAAGAGTGACTTTGCTTCAGCTCCCTTTCTTTGCCTAATTTTAAACTCTGCCTAATGCTACACACTATAATATTTAGTCCATTATCATTTCCTGATTTACATAGACTTGATATTCTGAGGGTTTTTTATAATCTGTTAAGAAAATGCCCCTTTTTTTTCTTCTATTACTCATTCCCAGTCTTGCACACACCTGACCAGAATATACAAGTGTCACAGGCAGGGTTATAAATGGAACTATTCCTTCTGGGCAAAGCAAGTCTTGGAAGAATAATAACCTGTACAATGAATTCAAATATTTCCAAAGGACCCTTAGCTCCTTTATTCTGGATAGCATGACAGTTTATACAACCTACCACCTGATGAGGCAAATAAAAGAGAAGAAGCTTACAAGTTTATTGCTGTCGATCAGCATCTTAAATACATTATGTGCCCCAGCACGAGTTTTTCATTTAGAACAAGAAAAAGAAGTCTGTGTGTTGGTTTTTTTTTTCCATTTCGTCATTGTAGATATGTTAAGTTTTTTATTATTCATGGCAGTATGCTATCAATGCCTCTGCTGTCTCCTAAAACATCTGTCCCACTGTTCACAATTCCTGGAGTGCAATGATATCAATCCATGCTGATAATCAGAGGACCCTCAATTAAGTACCTACAAGGCAATGAGTGGTAAACAAGAAAACGTACAAAAAGACAACAGATTATTTCTTCTCTATCCCAATTCACAGAAGCTATTAGAATTCTTTTCGCTTCAGATTTGAAATTCAAATTCCAGCAAAAGTCCATTAAATGTTCATAGCAAAATAAAACCTGAAAAAATCAGTCTAAAAAAATTCTACTGAAGACACAAAACATAAGGAGTTGAATGAGAAATATATATCCTAGGTCATATGCCACTGTGATCTCTTTGATAAAATGATACTTTTCCCTAACAGCACCAATAATTACAGATCCACTATTATCAGAATACTTTATTATGACTGGGGAAAACAACTGTCACAAAGTAATTTCATTAGAGCTCATTGAAACCAGTGCTTGTTCACTCAGGAGAGCGGCCCTATGTTCAAATTTTATGAGAATTTCACAACAGTAGCTTAAGTGCAAATGTATTACCTTAGAAGAGGAGAGGGAAGCAGACTTCTCGATTTTATCACTTTGATATATAACAATACTTAATGAGGTTATAACAGCAAGTAACAGGACTAATCATATAACTGCCAAATAATGCCAAATTAATAAATGAAATAGTAGAATGGTGCGACATATGCAGAGCCACCGACAGAGAAAGGTGACAAAGGACTTGGTGCTTGTGATGAATGAGAAAGGCAATTGGTAAAGAAGTAGAAATGTAATGGACAGGAAACATTTGGGAATTTAAATTTTCCTGAACAATGTACCAGATGTAGAAGCTATGTTAATCTCTGTAGCAATGCTAATAGGGTGTGGGGGGAGAAGACACCCAAACAAACCACAAAACTGCAAGAGGGAAGATGTGTACCATACCCCAAGCTGAAATCTCATATGGTGTTGATGTATTTTATCACAGTCTTCCATCAGTCTTGGCATTAAATATGAACCAAATTGTAACTTTCCTTGCTTGACTCTGCCTTCAGATGAATTTATTTCCATAAAAATTGAGGAATTCAGAGTAATAGAGAATTATCTAGTGTAAAATCCTCAAATAGCTATGAAAACAAGGTGGTGTTTGTTGTTTTTTCCATCATTGCTCCCTCAGCTTTCTCCAAGAACACTGTTAGTGTGACTCAGTGGTGCAGTTGTATGAAACCATATGCTCAGAAGACCGAGGGCTGCTTAAGCCTGTCAACAGCCAGACATATCACTGCTGGCATCTGCACCAGTTGTCAAACCAATGAGTATGAATGTCAGTGATCATTAGACTTATTTTCAGTCATCCAGTTATACTGACATGACCTGTAATTCTTTTCTGCTTCTGCGGGATACAAGGGCCAATAGTCTGACTCGCCTAATTTGAGAAATAGTAGAATGTAGGGAATATCCTCAGTTGCTATGACAGCATTCCAGGCAGCATGTGATCCCAGAGCCACAAAGCCTGGTAATAGGACAGAGTCCAAGCTCTACAAGTTAATGAAGATGCTCTTTTTTTACTTTCTATACACATTTTTAACCAGGAAGAGAGGAGAAGCTGCAGGAGCCTAGTACTAACCACCCTTCATAAAATGTGCTTTCTTCTAGGGTGGTTTCTCATGTATGCAAGAGAAAAAGTCAGCATGGCACAGGCAGCTGGAGAACCCAAAAGCAGCCCCCAGTCCTTGTGTTGATTGGAAGTACTGTTGTGATAATTCTTGGAAAGAGTAAGAGAAATATTTTCTTGATCTATTTTCTATTACATGGTTGCTATCAAAAAATCCAGTCAGAAGTTATGCACTAACAAGTATCACTTTCCAATAATAATATGAGATGCAATCTAAGCTGTAAATCTGATACTCTATCTTCTAGTTCTGCAAACAGTGTCCAAAACTTAGCAGGGACTCTTTGCAATATTGAGTGGGAGCATTTCTCCTTCTCCATGAACACCATATGTCGTATTTGAACCTTTCTTTTCAATGCAACTGCACTAATTTTGTGAGGGTTCACTGGTTCTTAAAATAAACCAAAAGGCATTTGTTTATTTATTCAAAACATGTAGCAATTTATATCCTAGCACTTCCTAGAAAATTCTAATGCATAAATACAAATATTACTACAATTATTTACCTAAATAAATAGTAATATTAAATTTTTAATAACAACATAAATTATTACATGTATTTATATAACAGTATCTACATAGGGAGTTCTTTATTCAGAAAAAAAATTATGCTTAAATGTCTGTTTTAAGTCTTTTCCTAATGATAGCACTACAAGTAATACCAGCTACTCAGGACAGATAACATTACCAAACTACCTTCCCAAAGGAAATGGACCTTTTATATGAGCATTTATTTCCACTGTGGTCATCAGGCCACTGCTTAACAGTTTGTGGCACTGTAATCTGCAGCATGACCATTCATCTAATTACTGCTGAAACTGTGATATTAATCTACTCATAAAGGGCAAGTTAAGGGTCAATTGCCAGCAGTGGAAAGCACTTGGTATGGATAATGTTTTGCAGACCTGGTTTCATCTGCTCTTACTGATTTCAACAGTCTGCATGATTTGACTTCACTTCTGAGTGGACAGAAGCACAGAACCCAAAACTGGTCGAATCACACCTGCACAGTACCTCTGATGAATATCTGCATCATTGCTAAAGGCGTGAGAGACTCTCTGACCTATCTGTCATATCCCAGCCATGTGGGCTCCAGACTGACTCATCACCATGACACACAACTCCACAGGCAAATCACTCTTGCCCAGGACCTCACTCTATATTTCACTTTCCTGCCTTTTCTGATCTTCCCTAGGTATCAAAATGCAACTTTTATGATAATTATGGTGTACAGTTTAAATCTGTGAAGACTGTTCCTGTCTCCTGTGGAGACACCATTCACCAGGATCTTCTGAAACATGAACACAAAGGCATGCATACACTTTTCTTTGGAATGTACAAGTCCTTAGGAAAACAATGAAAACATAGGTTTTTTGGAGGGGAAGGGAGACATCTTTGTGAAAAGGTAGTCCTGGAAAAGTTGATTTCCACCACTCTCTTGTTATAAGACACAATTCTGACTTAGTGCTTGCCATGCAGAAGGTACACAATTGTAAAAATTTACACAAATAACTTCACCTGCTCCTCAACCCATATTTATATTGCCCACTACTTAGGTTTAAGATGGGAATGTGGTAAAGAATGACTGAATGCCTCAGCTCATGTCACTTTTTACTTCTCTCCTGCACATGAAAAAGGCCAATAGATCTTTCTGAACTGCTCAGTCTGCTTCCCTTCTTAGAAAGTTATAACCCACACTAACTTTCACAAATTAAACACTGAATATACAATCCAGTGACATGCATAATTAATAGCTGTATTCCCCAAGCCAGGTTACAAAGAACTTTTTAATTTCTCTGTGAATAACAATACAGCAAAAAATATTAAAAGAGTTATGGAAAAAACACGCCCCACACAGAAGTCAGACATGTCAACTACATTTATTAAAGTGTAGTTTTAAATATTCATTTGGTATCCAGAAAGTAATGTCACTTTAAATGCTTTTCAAAATCACTATTTTTCTGAAATAAGTATTTGTGATCATAAGATTTTGCTTAAACTTAAGTGACATTAATTTTCTCTTAAAGACTTAACACAAACTAGAATTGAAAACCTAAACTTTTGATTAAACATTTTTGCTATGATTATATGATAATAAGATTGAGTTGAATAAGATATTAGCCAAATTTAATTATTTCAATTAGTTCTCAAATGATAGAGACATGGGGCACATCTGAATGCTGTACCTATACAATCATAAATCAAGTGAATTAGTATTTAAGGTTCACATGTTCCATTCTTCCCAAATTCTGCATCTCCACAGGCAATTTTAGAGACATAATTACTTTTTATTCTTTGCACTAACAAATTAAAACTTCAGCAAAATTACTCAGTTATCTTTTCTAGTTGTCTACCAAATAAAACAAGTATTTTTATTTTGTGATTACATATTGACTCTAAGTTATTTCTATTATTCTTCTTCCCTCTCTACTTCAAAGTATTTTTGGCCATTGCAAACCTGCTCAATTGTAAGATGAATTGCACATTGTAATAAATAATATCAATCTATAGGCCTTCCAAGTTTCTTTATAAAGTACAGTACATTTTTACTTCTTGAATGAGAAAATAAGCAGCTTTATGATTTATTACCAAAAGGCGGGGAAAGGAGAACCTACTTCATTTTCAGAAAAAAATACCTATATAGGTGGATTTTTATTTATGCTTTAGTTTTAAATATTAACACAGGCTTCCCTTGCAAAGGTTCTTGTTCTCCTCTGCTTTCTCAGTCTGAACTTCAGAGGTTTCCTCTGCCTTAACCATGCTGAGGTACCAGCTATTTTGAGTAATTTCTACTCAAAAACTGAGTTTTGGTCAAGGGTATAGAAGACAGAAGCAGACAAGCAGGAGCTCTAATGAGGAAAAAATAGGCTATGTAGAATAAACAAAAAGTAAGCAAATTAAATGGTTACAATTTATTACATTCATAAGCAGTGTTCACAGCAACTAGGCTTTATATTTTTACAAGCCAAGATACTTTACGGTCCATTCAGTAATTCCATAATTAGCTATTTTGCTTTAAATTATATTTTGGACTTAGTTCTGTTTTCTTATTAAACTTATAAACAAAACCCTTTACAGCTGATGCAAAATACCATAGCCTTCCTCTAAACACATCCCTGGAGACAAAATATAAACTTACTGCTTGATATTGCAAGATAGAGTTAGCAGATCTAAAACATTAGCTTTTCCTTTGGATTGATTGGCTAGGCTTTATTTTAAAGATTGTCTTGGTGTAGAAAACTAAGGGAGTGCTGAGTTATCAGTTACCTTATATCCACCTTTAATTCAGATAAATAACATATGTCTGAGAGGTGCGAATTATTAGGAAAACCCCTGTATTCCTGTATGAAATCATTATCTAGTAAACAACTGATGGAGTTCAGGATTCTGTATAACCCAAAGAAATGCAAAACAAAGAAGTGAAAATGAGGCAAACCTAAATTGAAGCATTTGGCATCTCCAAGATGAGAATGAGCATTGCTCTGTGATGTGGGTCACTCACTGTGTGGTTTACAGCTCAGTAACTATGAGTGCTTGGAAGTATACACATTATTATGGTGTTTTATTCATTTTGTCTTCATCCATGTTTTAAGGCATAGCATCTTAACTGGGGGAGCAATTTCTAAAGAAATATCATTGATGATTTTAGAGATGTACTTTCAATTTTTGTTAGGTAGGAAAACAGCCTTTTCTTTCCAGAAAGATGATGTATGACTACAACTAATTTACAATAATATGTTTTGATGGGTTATCTGCTTGCTTGTTTGCTGCTCTACTCCTATAAAGACTTCAGCTATAAATGTCAACTTTCTTAAGGTATCATTTGCTATATTCTGGCATACTGCTTCAGATAGCATAACAAGACCATTTCTTTAATCACACAATATTGCCTAAAATACAGATTTGGTGTTAGGTTTTGTTACAGCACAGCTGTATTTTACCTGGCTGCTTATAGACTGTCTGACTTTCACCTCTTTATGTCATAATTTAACACCCCAGTGCCAAGATTTCCAAGCTGCACTCAGCTTCTTTGCTCAGTATTTATTTCCTATGTTCTTATTTTCATTACAAGTATTTTCCTAATCCTGTACTTCCTTTCTTGTGAAACAAGCTTCTGTTTTCTATTCCTGCTCTCTGCATTTCTCAAACCATTATGATGCCTAGAGCAGTCCTGAAAGTTGAGTTTTTCTTTAGTTATGTGCTCTGGAGTGGGGATTTTTTGCTTCACCACTAGCCAGGGACACTGAGCTTCTTACTAGTGTCAGTTCTGTGGTTTGTAGGTGTAAATAATTGTGAAATGCAGATATGATCCTAAGTGTCATTCCTACTGCTTTTGTACTGGAGTTATTCCTCCTCCCAGTCTTTGCACAATCAGTACAACCTGATTAAGTGTGGTGAGAGCACAAAGCAGTGTGTACATTCACACCTCTGCAAGGCACTCCTGTGACACAGGGACACAGAAGGTCTGAGCCTGGGAGCACCTCTAGAGATGGTCCAGTCCAAGCTCCTACTCCAAGCACAATTCAAAAGGTGCTGAATATCTCAAAAGATGGAAACTTGAAAAACCCTCAGAGCAACCTGTGCCAGACTTTGACTCCTTTACCACTGAAAAAGTTCCCTCTTACTTTTATGTAGAATTGTGCCTATCCTTCTCTTACTGGGCCTCAGTGTCTGGCTCTGTTGTTTATATTCCCTCTCCCATCAGGTGTTTATGCACATGGATATAAACAAACAAAAATTAAGAGACATTTCTAAAAAAAAATAAATATTTTTCTTTGGAAAACACTGAAAAAAACCTCTTACATTATTCTACATTTCTCAAAACAAAATTGAGATGTTCATCAGATAAATTCTGACACTAAATGACACTTCCAAAACAATAATTTTGTATCTCTGGATTTAAAGACAGTTTTTATCACTGGGTTTTGTTCTATTCTTGGTAGAACTAAAATCAAATAATTAGGAATCTGTCTCTCATCTGGTGCAAATTAACATTTCATGGGAATGAATATAAATGCAAACAGGCAAACAATAACTTAGAATCTAGCTATTAACTTTGATTAAAACTGCTCTGTTTAGCAGTTCATCACCCAGCCAATTATCAGAATAAATAATTACTTCCTGAAAATCATATTGGAGATGTATTGAAATACAATATAAAAATTGTCAGAATTATTTCATCTTCCTTCTGTAGTATGTGTCACTTGAGTTATTATCTATTTTTAAATCCATTCTTGTCACTTCACAGAATTGTTCATTTCTCACACCTGAAGGAATTCTAGGATTTTGGTGCTTCTGATGCAAACCTGGTCTTTAAAAAACAGTAGCTTCAGTCTGGACAGCCCATACTTTAGTTTTTAAAAGGCAATCAGAAAGCAAATACCCTGTTCATCCTATCCAGCCATTCAAGCAAGAAATCTAACAAGCCAGAGAACAGAACAACAAATCCACAGTAGAGTAAAAATCTGCTAAATTCATTTATGACCAGATTTTATTACTTTTGCCCATGTATTATCATTATCCCCATCAGTACTCATATGAGAATTAAAATCACTATTTATAATAGCAGTATAATGAAATGTTTATAAAGCTTAGAGTTGCATAATAAATACAACAAATTCTAAAAATATAGTCTTGTCATCTCCTTAAAGGTGTTATTGCCATATTTAAGGTGTGAAGGTATAAAATTAAGAGTAACCCGATTTTCACATGAGCTCAGAACAGACCACAGTTGCAATACAGATGGTTGACATCTTTTCAGATCCATCTGAACACTGAGAAATTTCTAAAGATTACAAGGGGGAATCACCACCCTTTAAGGGAAGGTAAAGAAATAAGATTGTTTATATTTTTTACTGTCTATACAGTAATTAAACCAGATATTATGGCAATAATGAAAACACAAATCATTAAATTCAAGAAATTCTTATTCATTGAGAATGCAAATTGCTTTTTAATTTCCTGACCTTATAGTGTAAGAGGATGATTAACATATCATAATCTCATGGAACTGATAGGTTAAATACTCAATTACAAATACCCTGCACAGCAAAAGACTATATAGCAAACATACTGAGTATTCTGAAAGTAGAAAGCTGACTTTTTAAACACAGCAAGAAAAATAAGATATAAAATTTTGGGTTACAAAGTTACTGGAAAAAAGAAATAAAATGCATGCATCTCTTGTACTCTTCCTGACATCAAATGTCTGCCTGGTAAAAGTCACACCAGTCTTCAACTGCATTGAATCACACAGAGATTACCTCTATTCATTTTAAAGATGTTTTCAACAGCCTTGTTTTATCCATAGAGGTGTGTGTGATGTCTGACACATCCTCCCTGTGCTATGCACCCAGGAGAAATGAGCTCCTGAGCACCCCTGGGCTGGCTCTGCCTAGGAGGGGCAGCAGCCTGTGTGGGGCTGTGCTTTGGATTTGTGACTAAAGCTGCACTGAGAACACACCAGCATTTCAGATCCTGCTGAGCTGAGAGGGGACACAGCTGGGACAGCTGGCCCCAGGTGACCACAGGGGTATTTCACCACACACAATGTGAAGAGCTGGGCAGGGGGTGTTTGTCTGTGAGGTAGCCATTATATTTATTATATTGGCAATTGAGTTTGAGGTACCAGTGTATGGCTAAAATAAATAGAAAAATAAACTTTACAGCATATGCAAATATGCACAGAAATCTGACCAAATGAATCCAGTGGGGGGTGAAGACAGAAGTACATGCATGTGCATATTTTAATATAGATCATAAATATAAAATATACATATTATATATCCTCCCACTCATATCCCTGTTGGAGACTATAATTTATTCTTATGACTATTTCAGGATAAAAGCATTTAAATCCCCTTTCTCCTATTTTTTGATCTTACATGAGGGTTCTTCCACCTGAGATCTAATACCTGTCCTTTAAACTCATCTATTAAGTAAACTTAATTCATATGAGAAATAAAGCATACTTTACACCAAAGGTGCAGGCTGACTTTATAATTCAATAGTGTACTACTGGGAGTCTCCAAAAGTAGTCTCTCAATACTTAAAAGTAGTGATCCAGCTATAAAAGTCATGCCTTTGCTTGGTATTAGGAACAATCTACGGGAAGCAGGATGAGACCAAGGTCTACTGTGTAGTTCAGTAAAATCTGAAAGTATCATTTACTTTGCCATGGTGATTTTTGGGTTCATTTTTGTGATATAGACCTGTTCCTGTTATATATTTAGACTGAAAACTCCATTATGAGTATTTGAATATTGGTCAGCACTCAGACCAGCAGTGACCTGGCTCACAAGCTTCTTGTATTAATGCTGGACAGAGATATATCATAATTGTAAAATCCTATGGATGGAAATGCACATTAAGTCATCAGAAGTAGCAGAGACATGTCTAGTTACTTGAATAATTGTAGCATACCTTTTAAGTTTTCAAAAACATTCAGTATTATTTTGAAAGATTTTTGAAAGTATAGGTTTGACCAAGAAATCCTTTTAAAATTAACCAGATAGATTGTGAAAGGAAGATTAAAAGCAAAGAGAGAAACTATTTGTAAGCCTGTTACTGAGAATACAAGCAAAATAAAAGGTTATGAAACAAATAAGCATTGAACATCCAGCTGGAATATAAATGAACTCTAGCTCTCCATTGTGTGCAGTCCTCTTCTATTCCCCCTCCACACTGCACTGCTTACTCAGTGTTTTGTTTGCACTGATTCCTGTGAGTCAAATATACCACAAATAACCTTAACCTTTCTCAGCACAATCTATACATATCTCTTGTTATATTATGCCTTAAAGGAAATTTAGAGTATCACTGTTGTACATCGTTAATGTACACAGAGGTTTTCCTTCTTTCTTTGATCAATGAAACAAATAGTGTAAAGAAATTAAAGCAAATCTGTAACTACAAATGTTTACTACAAAAAAAGTCAGTATTAGTACAGTTACTTTCTGAACACACCCAGTAAATGTACTTGCATGTTAGGTGAATAATAAACAGAGCAGTCAGCAGAAAGTATAAAATGGGTCCTGAGGCCTATTACAGAAAATATTAAATTATCCAGTCGTAACAATTAGAGTTCAGATGAAATTAATATTGGCTATAGTTTTTCACAGGTGCAAGCAAGACTGTATCTGTTAATAATCATCCCTTCCAGCAGATCTCTCTTAAGCAACAAGTCCAGGCACATGGGAACCAGACCTTCAGGCTGTCAGCAGAAGATCTCTTCCCACATCCACATCTTCACCAAGCCACTCCCTGGGATGAGCCAGGAGCTGCATCTCTGCAGAGGACAACATCTGTCCCTGCAGACTAGCAGAGACCCAACCCCAGAGCCCACACCCTCAAAGTCCTGAGTTCTGAGGGTAGCAAGGTCCTGAAAAGAGCATGACAGAAAGAGGTAGAACAAGGATTCGCATTAATAATTGTTGGGGGAAGGGGATTTCTTATTTTGTGTTTTCTGATTTTGTCCATTTAACAAATCAAATAAAGGGAAACACCTGGAGAAGAGAAGGATCTAGGGAGACCTTGTAGCAGTCTTCCAGTACGTAAAGGGACCTACAAGAGAGATGGAGAGGAACTTTTTATAAGGCCATGTAGTGATAGGAACAAGGGGTAATGGCTTTAAACTTAAGGAGGTTAGGCTTAGATTGGGAATAAATTCTTTAATGAGAGATTGGCAGTCTCTCAGTGAAGAATGAGAGAAAATGGCACAGGTTGCCCAGAGAAGCTGTGGATGCCCCGTTCCTGGAATTGTTCAAAGCCAGGCTGGATGGAGATCTGAGCAACCTGGTCTAGTGGAACCTGCCACTGTCCATGACAGGGGGTTGGATCTAGATCATCTTTCAGGTCCCTCCAACCCATTTCATGATTCTGCAAAATTACGCAGAAGTAGAAATGGGTCTTCTTAAAAAACTTTGGTATTTCAAAATTTCCTTTTATCTTAGACCAATAAAAATTGTTGACATTCATAAACAATGAATTAACTTTCACAGTTCAATTAAGCTACGTAAATTTTGGGGTTTTTTTTTTATGTTAGCAATTAGGAAGATTTTGCTTGCTTGGTAATTAAAACTACTGTAGGGTTTTGGGTTGTTTTGTTTGCTTTAGAAAAGAAAAAGAAAAATTAAATCCAAGACACATGAGGATTGTCATATTTCCTTAGAGTGCCATGATTCCTCATGAGAACTTTATATCACATTCTTACCTTTGTTCTCCCGGGAACAAATTATATTTCATATAATGTACTCTCTAGCTTACAGTGAAAAAAGCTAATACAACATGAATAATGTAAAAGCTAAAGGCTCCTCATCTCCCAAGCCAAAGAAATCATTCCCAGCAAAGAATAAGAGGCCCATCTGCCCATCCAAATTGGAGGGGGGAAAAAAAAATGTAGATGACAACCTAAACTAAAATTTCAGGACAACTGAAGTTTTCTATAGGAAATTATTGATTTTCAAGGAGCCATATTTTTCAGAAGAAAAAGTCCCAACATAACATGACAGATTTGATAAATCTGTCACTAAAAACCCACTACTCAGAAGTGTAATTCTCAAGAGACTTGTAATCCTAATTGTTTCAGTAGAGACACACAGAAAATGCACATATTATTTCCCTCTGCACCTCAAGCTACTCATTTGCCTTCCTTCTGTTTTGAGACTATTTAGAATATACATGATCCTCCAACCCAGAGATCTCACATTTCCCAAAAGCAGAGAAAAAAACCCCACAAATCCACACAACCAAAGAATGCATTATTTTTTCAAGGCATACATGTTTTGAAGGCCTGTTGAGTGTTAAAGTCATAAAGGCAATTAAAATAACCTTGCAGAAATCTCTTGTCCTTGCTACATCTTATGTGCCAGATACTCTGCTTTGTTTGCAGCAGTCAGAAGTTTCATTCTTGCAAGCAGACTTTACATAGATTTCTATCCTTGTGTCTCCCACTGTGGCACTACAATTGGCACCACCTGGACTTAAAAAAGAAGATGAGACTAAACATGAGACATGATAAAACTTGCTTTACGTTTTAAACCTAGCTGTATGTTCATATGCATATACTGAAGAATTCAGAAGGCATTGTGGGTACATAGAAAAACCTGTAAAATGGCATTTACACTCAACTACTGCCCATGGAGAAAGGCATATTTTACATAAGAGGTTACAAAATCCCAAAATTATGCCAAATATAGGAAGGACACATGTCAGATTTACAGTCACTTTTCAAGTTACCTGTAACAAACCACATACTCTGATACATACTCCACATCTCCCCTAGATGTCAGTGAAAACAGTGCTACAGTTGTCAACTAGCAGACCCAAAAGATAAGAAATAAAAGAATTGACATTGCTTTTGCAAATGTAATAATACCTCTTGAGCAGATACAATTTTGATACAAATTTTAAATACATAGTCAGTTCCTTTGACATGAAACTATTCAGTATTTAATTTTTACCCAAATCACTTAATGGGTGATCTCATGCCTTATTTGCTGTGCACTATTGAACTGTGAATTGGGAAAGAATTACCAGGTCTCACAATGGGCTGTTTGGAGCATGCATCACAGTAGTGTCAGAGTGCTTACCAATTCTAATTATTTTCCACAGGCCTGCATTGAGACAAGGATCTGTTATTATCCCCATTACACAGAAAAAGAGTTAAGACAAACAGTGCATAAGGTCAAAGTATTTGCTAATTTTGGAATCTTATTTGAGATGGATAGGATGTGATCATTTGCTATTGTATACCACTTCCCACTCCCAAATCAGAGTTTTCATTAATAAATTTACATAAAGGGCTCAAGGACTGAGCTAAAAACCATGAGGATTAGCTTTTCCTCTTACCTCATCCTATTCTCATTAGTCAAAATTGTCAAGACTTCTCTGTCCAGCTACCATTGTCTTACCTTGTGAGCTGCTCTTGCTGCTTCTTATGTCCCTTCTCCAGCTTGTTCCATTCACATCTTGTCACTAATGCACTCCTGGATTCCTATCTTGTTATTGCCTAATGTGATTCTCTTTCCTCTGTCCTACCTTTCTTTCATCAAAGCAACCTTCATTGTTTTTTCTGCATTTCCAGTCCACTATGACACTCATCTGCCTTCTCCCTGCAGGACTGATCCTAGTCCTTTATCCTTTGCCCCTAATCTCTCTGTAAATCTGTGCACTAATAAAAATTTTCACAGGTATAGATGTTATCATGAAATATATTAAATACAACAGGCAGGAATTGACAATTGTTATCTTTGTTACATTTGAGCACAAGGAAGCCAAGTGACAGTCACATGGGGCAGCATGTGCTAAAGAGATCAGATATCTGCAAACTGAGAGGACTAATGTCTTCATTAGAAAAAATACTGGCTTGTTTAATATACTAACATTTCTCAAAGCATCAAGAGAAAGCCTACCTATAAAAGCATCATCAATATTTGTAAATGCCCTTACAAGTTTTATGGGAAAGATATTTAGATGTGCAAATAATCTCATTTGTAAGCATATTCAGGCAATCAGGAGTTATGCATTCTTTGCTGGCCAGCAAAGAAGTAATAAAACAAAGATAAGCATACTTTCAAAGCAAATATTCCCACAGCTAAGTACAAACTGTGAGTTACAACAGCATAATCAACTATTAGAGAAAGTCTTACATTAAATACGGAGCCTGCAAAGCTGAATTTTTTTAAAAGTATTTTCAAGTAAAAGCTGCTATTAGTCTACACCATGTCTTAGACAACTCTACAGCAGAACCCTCATAGAAAATGAAGGCAAATGACCTTGAATAAACCACAGTTTGATTATCACCATCACAGTGAAAGCCAAGACCATGGCAAACAATTCCAGAGGCAAACATTCCAAACCATGAAGCATAAGTTCATCAGCCTTTTCTAATTCCAGTCAGTGGTTAAGATATTTTTACTGTAGTAATGACAAAATAACCCAAGGTATTCCCCCCACCTAGTGCACTTTTCCAGTATTTCAAGAGCAGCACAGCACTGAATATTGCTGGAAGTTTTTATTCCTTCTAATGGACTATTCTAAGGACTTGACCAACTTTAAAAACCACACTCTGTAGTTTAGGGGCAGACCCAAATCACAAAGGAGGACAAAGTTTGACATTTCATACTCCATGCTGGTATTACTGTAGCAATGTAGGTATATCTCCAAAGCTCCTACAGATACCTACACAATGCTTCTTTTCTGTTATGGAGACAAACTACTAGTTTATGCTAAATCTACCTTTTATAGTCTATTCCTTCATATGATAGCATTATTCTGCTTTCTCTAGCCATAAAAATAATACAACCCTTATTACTAGGAAAACAAAACGCAGATAAAAGCCAACATGCAATTTACTAGTAGGAAGTGTAAAGTAACACAAACTCTTTACCTGACTTTAGGAGTAGCTCAAAACCATTTTTGAAGGTTTGACAATGACTTATCATAATCCTCACATTTAAGAAAAGTAGTCCTAAAGCAGTCTAAACCATAAAATCCTGTTCTTATATCTCCCTTCATATTCCCGTACCAAGAGGCAAGCTCATGATACACAATTTTGAAATTATGTTTTTGATTAAACAATCAACCTGCCTGTACATGATTACTGCACATGACCTCCAAAAAAACCAAATCCAAACCCTAACAGTAAAGCTCCAGAAGCAGAAGCACCTGGTGCTGCAGCAATTCTGTCACAATGGTCTGCCTTGGGTCACCCCAGAGATGAGATTATTCATTAGCATACAATAATGTGGGATGAAAATGAAAACTAAGGTTCAAATTTAGATCCTATTTACAACACTGTAAATGTCTACTAGGCTGAGTAAGAGCAAAGCAGAGGTAGAAATTTTGCCTTGTTCACTGCAAAAGTAAATGCTCCTGTGAACTGATGGAAGGTGACCAGTACTGTTGACAAAATTCCCCACTATTTCAGCAGTCTTTGCTCATATTCCTCAGTTTGTGACTTTAAAAGTGATTTTAAAACACTTTAGGAATAAAATTTTGTGCATCAATTAAGATCAGAATAGTTACTTTAAAATATTGATTATGAGAATAAAGGTGACATGAGTCTAAATGCTTAAGGATTGTTTAAACAGAGCTGCTAAAAAGCTTTCCTCTCCCACTCTTCTTACATCTGCAGCATATGAGCAGATGTTTAATTTACTGGTATGATTAACTTTTTCCTTCTGTGATAGAGATTTTACTAGAATTATATATATATAGAAAGGAAAATTAATAAATGTACTATATTTTCCCCCCTCTGAAAATACTGTCTTATATTTAAATAAACAGTCTGAAATGCACAATTTTATCAGAAGTCTGTATTCAGCACTATAAAAAAATCAGGCCAACCCTTTCAGCATCCTTTATTTAGGTTAAGCTTTGCATATTTTAAATTGTTCACTTTTATTTCACTAATGGGGGCGAATACCAAAAATCCAGCAAAACCAAGCCATTCAATTTTTTACAATTATCCCCATGTATTTGCCTCCATCACTCTTAAACAAAAAGAACCCAATACAGGCAACAGACAATGAATTTTGCTAAACATACTCTACATTTTCACACACTGAGATAGACAAGTTACTCAGAGAGAAGAGGGAAATATCAGTTTGTTGTCCACTGAGGATGCTTTATACCATGTTATGGTATTTATACCATGTTATGAATTGAGAGTTCTTGTTTTCTGAAGCCACTGGGCTTTGTAATGTAAATGCACTATGAAAGCAACATCTCATGACTGCAGATGAATTACATTACATGAGTGAGAACAACTACTGCTGTTCAAACAAATGAATTTGGTGAGTTTGGAAGAATTTATATAATGATAAATATAAGCAGCTTATATTGCAGGTGCAGGTGTTCTCAGACAATACTTTACTATTTCAATTTTACTGAATTTTCTGCCTAATATCTTGCATAGTCACATGAAGTGAGAAGATATGAGTAAGACTGTAGGTTCTCAAGGAGCCAGATGATGTGAAAAATAACTTGTAAATATCGCAAAATTATGGAAAATTTCCACTGAAACACTATTATTTCTAATTATTATCATAATTATTACTATTGTTATTATAGAAATTGGGAGATTATAAGGCTTTGATATGACAAGAATAAAAGATATACCTTTGGAAATGTAAACATTGATTATGTAAATGAGAAGGAGTAAAGTGTAAAAAAGAAATTCTGACACTAAGAAATAACAATGATAGTATTGTTTAAATACCAG
>WBNO01017257.1:4205-55546 GCA_013400575.1 Peucedramus taeniatus
TCAGGAGAGAAGAAAACTTCTTACCGGCATCGTGGTGGGTGTGTTCTTGGTCTCTTCCAAACCCCTGGTTTGAGCAGGAGGAGAATCTGCTCAAGTTGACAATCCTCACTCTCATGTCTGATGGGAAATGCTTTGAGCTGATC
The DNA here is from genome assembly GCA_013400575.1 of Peucedramus taeniatus. NCBI lineage: Eukaryota > Metazoa > Chordata > Aves > Passeriformes > Fringillidae > Peucedramus > Peucedramus taeniatus. The sequence goes on from WBNO01017257.1 coordinate 4,349, forward strand.
CCATGCAGCCTGAAAGACTCTTTTCTTTCCCCTTTCCTGTACCACCCGTTGTCCCCTATGAGGGCTCTGACCATTTCACTTGAAGTGACCTGACCCTGACTCCTGTACTGAGGTGGCTGAAATGGTCACAGTGATGAGTCAGAGGAGAAAAGTATCAATCAAACAGGAGGATGTTTGGGGACTTCAGCATCAGGTCCACTCTTACTGAGCTGACAAAATTAATGCTGAATAGGCTGTTTGCCTAAAACAGGTTTGTTTATTTCCATCAAATATTCAGTTGCCATAGACCTCAGATATTTTTGGATTAAACTTGTTAAACCAGTACTTCTTTGTGAGCATTATATTACTGAGGATGATATTTAAACTGTGCCATAAGGGACAAATTCGTGTCCAGCATCCTGCCAGACTGAGGATTTTCCATTATACTGAGGTCATCCTGCTAACCTTCACTGGCTTCAAGGGAAAATAAGCTCATTTTAAACCACAGCAGTAATTAAATCTGCATGCCTACTTGACTGATTTAATGTTTAATTAAAGAAGTATTGTGGTGGGGTAGTTGAAATAAATGACTGTCAACATTTGTAAGGCTGACAGATTTTTTTTTCTTGTTCTTTTTAGATTTTAAAAATGCCTCTTAGTGTAGTATGTAAGCATGCTCTGAGAAATCCTTGGAACATCTGAACTAGCATGGAATTTTTGAACTGTGTTTTCTGAGGTTTGAATAAGAGTATAGAAGACTTTCATCAGATAAAGGTGCAGAGTATAAAAAAAAATGAATTTCACACTGAATCATTCATTGTATTTTTGTGTATACATCTGTGTAACACTTGCTAGCCATTAGCACAATGAAGTTTCTTTGCTTAAGAAAATTTGAGACTGGTTTACAAGGAGCTTTGCAAATTTATGTGGGTAGAAGTATTTAACTGTAGTCAGTCTATGAAAATGCACAAGTGAATTTGTGTTTTGCTTCAACTTTTAAACTGGATATAGTAAACAAGTAGGGATTTTTCATCATTGAATTGCAAATTATCTGTAAAACAGAAATCAATGCTTTCTGACACTGTACCAGTCTAGTTTGTTCAGAACCTCCTAGCTAATAATACACATGTGGCTCACAGGTTCACAGCTATTCACAGGCAGCTCTTAGTCTACTGAGACAGAACAAATACTGTATTCATTTACTGGTAAGGGATCACTTGTCATAGGTCTTTATGACACTTGCTGAAAGAGCTTTCTTGGCATTCTTGAGCTCTTGACTGTCAATGCTTTTTCTTATTAATTACCTTTTTAATTACTCCCCAACCACCCTGATTTCTGTAGCAACAAGATATTGAACTAATCTACAGAAATTGAAATATTTCTACAGATTTGAAAGATTCTACAGAAATTGAAAACAAAAGATTGTAGGAGTAAAATTACCCATTGAGTAATTGGCTTATAGAGACTGTGGAGGAGTAAGGAACAAGTGCTCTCCTAGAAAAGTTCTCTTGTGCTTTTGAAGATCTTCTGTCTGATTAGAAATTTGCAAGATTTCTTGACAGATGGAAAAAAATAAACACAGCAAGATTGAAGTTAAGATTGAAAAGGTGTTTGAAATACAAACTTTGTTTTGTTTAAAACAGTAATGAATTATTTTAGTGGGCAAAACCCACTAGTATTGCCACTGTTATAAGATCCTAAGGATGTAGGTTTAAATGAAAATAATAGTGAAATAATAAAAATAGTGGATTGAGTTACCTGGGGCTATATGGTGTGGGCCCCTGAAATGTCCTCTGGTTTGCTGAGATGTGTCACTGGTCCTCTTTGAATACCAGTTGTGTTTTGGAAATACTGGGATCCCCATCCAGAGGTTCTGCATCTTCTGTCATCACAGCATGGGATTTAGATACTTTTTTAGCTGATAGGNTGTGTGCTTCCTGGACTAAGTCAAAATTTTTAAGGCACTTACTTTTCTAGACCGAGTCAAATTTTGGCTCCTCCCCTATCTCTTAAGGGAGGAAATGTTAGTTTCTTTTTCAAAATCAATTGTAGAACTGGCCCTCTAAAATCATTAGTCACCCTTGAAATATTAGTACAATGCTTAAACCATAGTCAAATAAAATTCCAGGTTTGAGCTTGATCTAAGCTGACTGTGGCTGATAGTGGTCTCTGTCTCAAGGGATGATGTGCTAATGCACTGCATGAGGGGCCAAGTGGCACTGGGCAGGCTGAATATTCTGTGGAAAGTGTAGCACTACCAAGCATATGGTACATATGCATTAGAGCAATGCTCTCTTATTTTAAATGATAACATTTACACTACTCCCCTATGCTGTATTACTAAAAGCCATTAAAAGAACATTTTGGTTATGGCACCATCTGAGGTAAAAGCACCATGCTTTCAAGAATGACTGGTTTGAGAAATTTTAGTTTTCAATTAAGCTTGAAAGGACAAAGTGCAAAATTAACTAACTTGCAATTAATTTCAGTAGTAATTATGTAAAAAATTCCAGGCATACAGAAGATGAGAAGCATGGCATAATTAGTTGTGGAGGTTTTTACTGCTGTAATTACAGTGATAAATATGCATGAGGCTGTTTGGGGAAGGGAAGCACAGCAAGCAATTGTATTTAATTAAACTTTTAGCTGGCTTAGTTATGGAGACTGCTCTTTGTTTTAATCCCTTCAAAACTGCAGTGACACTCCCAAGGCAGGGTAGTTACACCCCAGAGTGTGAAAATTGCATTTTAGGATTTATTTTTCCTAGGTAGAGGTCTCCCAGGTCATCTGTCACTTTATGAATCACAGGTAACTACTATGTTCCAATTTTACAGCTCTTGAAACTTTTGTGAAAAGCCTGATGAAAGCAAATTGCACTATTTGTTGTTTGTGTATTTAAAATGTTCAAAGAGAAGGATGTAGAGTTGCACAGGTGAGCATGATGCAGAGGAACCATCAAGCACAAGGTAAGACTGACTGCTAAACAGAGTGATGTTAGGATCAGTCAGGCCTTTAACATCCAGAGGTCTTTGTTTATGGGGTCCTTATCTACAGGAACAAAATTAGCTGAAAAATTAAAGCTATTTGTAAAGGGAGTAAGGAGTAATGCAGACCAGTGTGTGTCAGTGGTTTGTTTTGCATTTTTATTCAGTATTTTTAGATACTTGGTATGTTCCACTTAGACTAGAATCCAGTGTGATTTGGGTTTTTTTTTTCTTTTAATTTTCTTTCCTAATTTGTGTTTAGACGAGTTTTTAATCTGAGACATAAGCATATTAAATCAGCCTCCATCTTTAATGTGTGAACACTGTATGTAGACAGCTTGTTAAAATACTGCAGAGTGCTGGGGAGGACAGGACTGGGTTGCTCAGGATAATTAAGTGCACCTTAAGAGTAAAGCAATAAAGCTGCCTCCTCTTTGATAGTAAAGAAAAAGTAAATAATTCATTAACGTCTGTGTGTGTATGGAGAGCAGGGTATGGCTGATGGAAGCTGAGAATTCCCAATTTCTGATCCTGTCTGACAATCTTTAGCTCTGCAACTTGAAGTGAATAGTTTTATTAATTTAAGTCTTGCTTTTTAGGTAAGGAATAGGTTTACCTATCTTGTTGGATTACTGTAACATTTATGTGATCTGTCTTTAAACACTTAAAGGAATAGTACTAAAAAAGAACCAGAGTTGGCCATTTGCATCTGTACTATAAAGGAGTAGTAGTAAATGGTTTTGTTTCTTCCTCTTGCAAATTAGATAAACTCTTAACCTTAAGAATGATTTTTTTAAATTGCAGCAGATACTTGTGTGTGTGTGTAAATGGAAACATGTCTCAGCTATTACAAATTATGTTCCCTAGAAGCTCTTACCCAGCCCACACAGTCCCCCAGCTTTTGTTTAAATTTAGTCATGAAGCATCATTTTACCTTTTTTCTCTTCTTCCTAGAAGTGTTTCATTAAATTTGTCTTGCATCTTTTCCCTTTTACCCTTGCTCACCTTTAGTTCTGATCTGACCAATAATCTAAGAATTAGTCACTGAGCTTATTTTTTATAACCCATGGCTATTATAAATACTTCAGTCATATCTCCTCTTAATATTTTCTCAATACTAAATAAAGCATGCTTTTTTCTCTCTTGATATTTAAGCCTTGTTTCTCCCATTCATCATCTTGTTTCTCATGCTGCTCTCTCCACCAACCTAATTCTGTCTTCAAGTAAGCTGGCCAAAATAGACTGCCAGTGTTCAAACATGGTTTCATTGGGGTTTTGCAGAGCCAGGCCATAATACAGTTAATACCCTTTCCTTGTGATAAGCCAGTTTTCTATTAACCTTCTTTACCACTGCTATGCATTAGCTGAAGTTTCTGTCAATAAAGGTTGGTTCTCATGTGACACATTAGCTAATTCAGTGCCTTTTAAACTATGCTAAGCTGTACTAATCATTATTATTTGCCTCCAGTCTTTTCACGCAGAACGAGAACTATAAGTATGCCACCAAAAATCTCTTCATTTGCCCTTGCATACAGTAATTATCTTGACATAGTGATTAATAATTATGATTCTTGCCTCTTAATACAAATTTTAAAATACATTTTTCTTTCTTGCATTGTACATATGCTTTTCATATCAAGAATTGCACAATTCAGTATGACTAGTTTAGTCAGTCAGCCAGGGTCAAAGGGAAAATAAATGTTTCCACAATCTCTCTGGAAACAAAAAGCAAGACTACATCTTCAGCAAGAATAAAATCTGGTACTCTCACATTCATTAGGCTGCATTTGTCAGTGCTGAATAAACAGCCTTTCATCAAGTGCAGCAATTTTCTCCATTCTGTAATTAAAGATATTTTTTTTTTGCTTTATTTATTTATATGAAAACTTGCTGAAGTGAGACCAAAGTTTTTATAATGCATGTTTTATAAAAAAAAGGTTCTGGATAAAGTCCCAGGTACTATAATATCTTGATTTACTGTCTGCAATGTTACACTGAGTCCATCCATGGGTAAAGGTATCCAAGTGTTCTCTGTACTCTAAAGGAGATGAGCTCCTCCTTCCATTCTGAATGCATGCTTAGCTTCTAAGGCTTATAGAATTTATTGATTTGTCAATGAAGTATGAACTCCTACTGAACTTGGGAGAATAATGGGATCATGTAACAAGAGATATAAAATTCTTTACAAGAGGACCTCCATCGTCATTGTTAGAAGGTGGTTTTCGTCTTTTTTTCTGTTTATCTGAAGACAGGTTTGGTGAAATAAACATAGGTTTTTCACCTCACCAGGAGAAATAACCCAAATTTGTGTTTTAAGGGTGTTTTGGGTTATTTGATTGGCAGGGTGAAAGTGTTGTTATTTCTGACTGCAGGCCAGTGTATATATTCAGGACTGTCAGAGGTCTCAGGGTATTTCCAAAGCACAGCTACACCATTGCTAGCTCGAGGGGATCTGTTCCAGTGCTGCAGCTTTGCAAGTTGCACCTCACACCAGAGCTACACATGTAGGTAGTAAGTTACTGTGCTGCTTTGCCTTTGGGGATATGTGGTTCAAATTCAACCTGGATTGCAGATACTTATAAATTTATAGGATTTTTTTATATTTGTCAGAAAAACTTTGAGAAACTCTCCTGAGGACATACAGGAATGATTGTCCCTATGATAAAACCGAGTGGTCAGTGTAACTGGAAATCTAAAGGCATGGAGGCACATGGTGCTACTACTGTTTATTCACTGACAGAGGTGACAGCTCTAATCAATTAGATGTGTGAAATAAAGCTGTGATTTCTCTCCTTATTTATTTGGGACACTTCCCTGCAGTGTTTGAAAGTCCTGCACTTACATTGTTAGAGCAGGCATGGTTTTGATTCTCATTCATTTCAAGCTTCTGTATTTAAAAATATTAAAAGCTTCTCTGTAATGTTTTTTTCAGCCTAAACAATCCCTTCTTGGTAGTTAGTATCTGTGTGGGCATCTGATAATTCATGTTGTTCTCCATCAAGCTCTGATTTATCTTTGCGTTTTTTTTTTTTTTTTTAAGTGTGATGTCCTGAGCTGGATATATACTCGAGCACACACCTTGCTAGAGCTGGATTCTGTTGGGGTTGTATTTTTCACATTCTGTTCCCTGCTGACACCTGACTACATGCGATCCCTGACGATTTCTGCTATTTTAAAATAATTTTTCATTTCGATCTCATCTAGCAGGGTTGATGTTGCCTAACAACAAGCTGAATAAGCATTCTCTGTCATTCAGGTAATTACTGAATAGTTTCAGGCTCAGAGCAGAGCTTTTTGGACCCCCCTGAAAAGCTTTCAATTTTCTAATGAGCCACAGCAGCCACAGCATTTGAATGTTTCCCTCCCGCTCCCTATTTTCAGTGTCATCTTTTCTGATCAAGTGAGATTTTTATCAGAGGGTGAAAAGCACATGTTTATCTTCTTCCTGATGTTAATGCCTTCCAGATGCTTGTTAGTGTCCCATTTGTGTACACTAGCTTTCAAATGCAGCTTTTTTCTTTCTTCTCTTTGCCTCATTTGCTTCTCTTTCTTCCTCCCTCTCTCTTTCTCTGGCATTTGACAGTCTGGGTCTTGTGATCAGGAAGGCCAAAAAGGGCTGTGCAATAGCTACTTTCACAGCCAATTGCCGTCTTCTCTGCTGTTGTATTTTGCTCTTTTTTCTGTTGTATGTATGTACATATAATATTTAAGGAAATATTTAGAATTTGATTTGCAGCCAGGTACAGTGTTTGTTAAGAGCTTCCTGAAGGTGGGACCTGAACACAGTGAAGCTACTGAGGCCACTGTTTGGCAAGAGTTTCTTTAGTTTATAAAGCTTGTGACTGAAAGGAAACATTAGTTTGTATGTCAAACAATTGTAATGCAAAGTCAGGATAATTTTAAGAGGGGAAAGCCTCTCATAATGTAGCTTCACATGGGTGCATTGTTTGTTGTTACCAAGCACTGAGCTTATGTTGATTTGGACTGAGTGTCTACCCACATTGCCCAGTTGTTGTAGTCTTGCTTTCCTCGCCAGTCTCCTTCTGATTCCTAGAGCCAGAGGGTGGCCTGCAGGCTCTTGCTGGAGTGGATTTGCTGCTGGTTTCTTCTGTGGCATCCTGGAGGCAGTCACTGAAGGGGCATTGAGTAGGTATGAATGAATGGATGATGGAAAGGGATTAGGTGACCTGGAAGGTATTGTCTGTCTCTGCGGATTTGTTTCTTTTTTTCCTCAGGATCACAACCTGCTCATGGTTTCTAGATTGTTAGCAGCTTCTTGAACAAGTGAGGCTGTGTGTACTGTGTATCTGGTAACATCTCTTCTTCACAATTGTAGAAAATAAGTAGGATTGACAACATTAATATGTAAAGCAGGACATGGACGTTGTACTAATGCTTTTTCGAAAATCAGAGTCATAAAAATACAGTTCTTGAACGATTAGACTAAATTTATAAACTGATTATAAACTTATTCTGCAATAGATTTAAATCATATTTAAGCAGTATTTCTTGCCGTGTATACCTGACTGCAGGCTCCATAAATCCTGCACCACATTTCTTCAAGCCTTATTATCCTTCTTATGCTCCAGCTGTTCATAGTGCTAATCAGCACCCAGGAAAATGTTAATGTGCACACTCTAGCTGAGCACTGTGTGTCTCTTATTGCCGGCCTGCAGAATAAACACTACAAAAATGCAATTCAGCTGTCCTGCACACCATCCCACATTCAGCTTTTTCCAGATACTCTGTTGAAATAACATGCATTTTTTTCAGGCATATAGATCACTCAAGATAAATTGGTAACAGTTTTGCAGTGGGTGTAATTTCAGAGTTGATAGAAGATAAAAGCATTTAATCCACAAATTTTCATTTTAATTAGTTTACTTTTTGGTTTTATTTGTTGGTTTTTTCTGCCTCCTAGATATTCACATGATTCCAAGGAATGTTAGTGGAGTATGTCATGGAAATTTGGATTCTAAACACTTAGGGAATAGGAAAGGCAAAGCCACCCATGGCCTTTGCCAAACCTGTTTTCCGTCATACTTTTGACTTGGAATTGTACTGATGACCTTTCAAAATTAATCAAGGTAGGGCATGCCTTTGCACTGACAGGGAGCTGATACAATGCCCAGGCTCTTACCTGGCTCAAAGCTCCAATTAACCTTTGCAGAAGACAGGACAATGCACTCAGACATAAATTTGCCAGTATTGCCAAGGTTATTTGATAGAAAATACTAGGCTTTAGTTAAAGAAGTGAAGATGAAGCTGCTGTTACAGAATCAAAGAATCATGGGTATTGGAAGGGACCTCTTGAATGTCTCCAGAGAGGGAGAGACCATGATTTCCTTGGACAGCCTGTTCCAGTGCTCTGCCACTCTCAATATAAGGAATTCTTTCCTATGATGAGGTGGAACTTCTTGTATTTTAATGTATGTCCATTACTCCTTAAGTATTGTAGACTGAGTACACTTGGGTCTTGCTGGTTGAATTTCACAGTTCTGTTAACTTCTCCATTAAAACATTATATTGTTTTAACTTTCAAGACTGTCTTTTACTACTCACTAATGGTACATAAGAAATTACACAGCAACCAAAGACCCCAAACCTGGAGTTTTTATGCAGTTGGGAAATACTGTTTGTGACTGGAATATCTCTTGGGAGATTGGAGGAAGGAGCAGGCTATGCTTTAGGATCAGTGGCTATTATCTCCAACTTAGGCACCTTGCTTGAAATGCCGCTAGAGCCTGGAGGTGTGTCATGTGTCCCAGCAAGAGCACCAGAGCATGTTTATGCTATGAAGATAATACTGTTTTTCTTTCTTTGAAGCAGATTCTTGATTTATTTTATAAACTTGGTCTATCAAAGAGCCTTCTGGTGGGTGCAGTTAGAGATTTTCCTTCTGCAGAGCAGGTTTAATTTAGTGCTTGGGAGGGGCCAATAGTAGCGCAAGCCCCTAAAGCTTTCAGTGCCCCAGACTTCCTGAGTGGCATCTTCTGTCATAAAATGTTACAAGAGCTCTATAGTAACTAATTTCGTGGTAGCCTCGTTGATGGTGACCCTCCATTTAAAAACCAGAAAGAGGAGGCTAACTAGATGAAGTTCTTTTTTATGTTTTACCCCTGCTTTTGGGCTTAGTTTTTGTAGTGGCTATGATTTAATCAAAGTACACTACTATCCTATCATGTGTCCAGGAACTGCTGCATAGATCAATGCTGGAGTAATCCTGAATTACTTTTGAGTAACACTTTAATTTCCTCCTTGGGCTCCTTCCAGCTGCCAAGTCTGGACCTTTTGTTTCTGTGTTTTATGGCAGGTTTTGGCTTTGCAGGTTTTTACATTGCTGCCAAGTTAATTTTAGAACTTTGGTTGCTATGACTACTGCTAAGTATTTCTTAGTTCTCCACTTATTTGCTCAGTTTGCTGCTTTTCTTTTCTTTGTGTGTGTGTGTGAAGTGCATGGAGTAATTATCCTACCCTGCAGAAGATAAAAAAGGATGGCATGTGAGAGGTGGGGCTCTTGATCTTCAGGCTGACTCAGCTGCTCATTTAGAGCAGCTGCAAAGACTTGAAAGTGCAGCTCTTGTAGCGTGTGGTCAGGATGAGGATTTAAGTGTGAGGAGGAAGGCACTGGTAATGCACCCATTCTTGTGCACAGAATGAGACATGCTGACACTGCTTCTAATTCTGCTGTCTGCTACTGTCCTTAGGTTTATCTGTGTCTTGCTAGCTACTTTTATAACTATATATAGTTCCAAGTCCTACACTTAGTTTTATGTTCTTGGGAGCAAGAGCCATTGTTTTGCTCAGAGCCTCCAAAGTGCATTATACAGAGAAATTCTGTTTCATTGCTCTGAGCTCCAGTTGTTACACTAATACCAATAGTGATGCAAATATATATATACATGTATATGTATAGCTAACAAGTTCTTGGAGTCAAGAAGTCCTACTGTGTTTGTGTGGGCAAGGTCATGACTGTCTTTCAGTCAGCTGAAAGAATAGATAAAGACAGAGCATCCAGTTGTATTTAAGACTTCTGATTGATATTTGAAACACTTAGACTCTTCAGGAAAATGTAGTTCTTGTCAGCATGAAAGACCTTTGGAGAATGTCCTGAGAATGTGGGAGAATCTCTCTCTAGTTTTCAGGTGGGGCTAGCTGGGCAAGGAGCCAGGCAGAGGTGGAGAAAATTACCTGATGGGCAACTTCAAGAGCTGGGAATAGATCCACTCTTTGCTCCAGCTTCTTAGATCAAGGGCTCCTCTGTTTGCTGTGGTTCTGGTCTGTGGGCATTAGGGACACTCGTAGATTAGCAGGGAGTTAAACACAGGATAACCTTGGTGCCATTTGAAGCCAGGACATCTGTGCAGATGCCCATTGTCTATCTTTGTGAAGCAATCACTGTTACAGACATACCTGGAAGGAGCTTCATCCTGGTGCCTTCCCAGAAATCTTATCCATTTACCAAGTACCTGTTAAGCAAAGATGTTATCATATTGTATTCCTCTGGCCATTTCCCACAGATAAGGTCTGTTTAGTATGTGTAACACTTCCATTAGTGAATCTCTCTTCTGTGCCTGAAACAGAGAAAGCCATAGCAGGGCAAAAACACGCTTTGAATGCAGTTGTAAACAAATCCTTGTCTCTGTGTCTATGGGAACTGTGAAGCTGTTCAGGAGGGGAACAGTGGTAACCTAGCATGAGGCTTCATGAGGTCAAGGTGCTGTGTTGTCTGTGAGAGATCTTGTTTGTAACACTGAGAAGGGCAAAAGTGAAAAAGGATAACTCAGTTAGAAAAACACCACTAGGATGAAGAATATTCTGTGAGTTCAGTACCCAAAATCTATGAAAGACTTGTTTTAGTGGCACATAAAATCATCAAGGATGAAAAATTTAAAAAGTTTTGGGAGACTTAGCTGGATGCCCTAAGAACGCCAAACACAGAGAGTAAATAATGTGCCGAGGCTTTGCGTGTCTGCATTTAATTTTTGTTGTCTTTAACCTTCCAAGCTGCAGCTCTGCAATTTAACCAGTAGGAATTTAAATGTGTTGTTACAGTAGCATCTTTGTTGGAGATGGACCGTGACTCGTGCTCATTAAGGCTACAGATGTCTGCTCAGATTATGTATTTCAAAAGCTTTTTCTCCAATGAACTGTGAAAAGCCAGGCTTGAGTAGAGGATTGTGAAAGATAAAATAATAGCCTCTCATCCCTATGTCTGGCAGATTTAATACAGTAACTCTCAGATCTTTTTTTAAACTTTGAAACGGCAAATTTGTTCACAGTCAATAAAATAGACCTCTGAGCACAACCTGCTATGTTTCCTTTATCAGTATTTTCCTAAATTATTCAAAAGGCTTTTTACACTCTAAAAATCTCTAATCTGTGAATTTGGCATTTCCCAGATACTGGGGTTTAATAGGCATAAGTGGCATTGATAAACTGTTTATATGTGGCATGATAGAAAACAGATCTTAAGGGAGAAAAAAACCCCATGAAATAATAAATACTCCATGAATTTAAATGAAATTTGTTTGCCCACTCTCTCTTTTTGATATTTGAAGCACTTAGGCTTTGCACTTAGTAGCAGAGCAGACAGAACTTTTTAAACCTGCCTGGATAGTGCCTGCTTCTCCTGGGAGACGATAACTGAATTACCAAGAAATTCAGTTAAATGACTTCTGTGATGTGTAAACATTTGCTGAAAGTTATTAGAGCAGAGCTAAAGAGTCATGGATTTTGTTTCCTTAAGTAGTCGTGCGTGTCCAACTGACAGTTTTCAGGTGTTCTGTATATCTCACCTTCTCCCTTTTATATTGAGTGCAAAATGGATAGAGGTTCATCAGGCAGTCTCAGCTCAGTACCCCTCATTCCCTTCCAAACCTCTGAATATTCACCAGGCTCTACAAAAAACCCAGAATGTTACCAAGGAGTTCTAAAAAGTTACTTATTTCGGCATGATCAGGTATATAGGAGGACAAAGCAAAAACTTGATGTAAAAGTCTCCTGTAAGCAAAACAGTCTCATAGTCCTGCTGCTTTTGTTTTAGCTGTGGCATAGTGTTGGCCCCTACTTCACCATAGAGCAATTTCCTTGCCAAAAGGTTACTTTGGAAGACCATTAAGGGCAGTTCACCTCTCCAGGACTGCAAGCCAGGCAGTGTTGATAGGCTCAGGTAATGTTACTTTCATCTTCTGCAGGCTTGGATTTACAGGCCTTGCTAGAAAAGAGAGATTAGGTACTGGTTGGTCTTTTGTGGAATAAATTACATCACAGCCAAAGTGAAATGCCCCTGGACTTGTGAGTGTGGATTGCTAAGAGATGTTAAGATTATGTCTTCCTGGCCCAGAAAACCCACTGATAAGGCAAGAATAATGTTGTTGTGGTGAAAGAAGACTTAGTTTCAGTGGTAGCTGAAGCTTCCTAGTTAGAACTCCATCTCAGGTACAGTCTGTTCCTGGACAGGTATAAAGACTGTGTGTGTGTGGGGAGGGTGTCTCTATGCAAATCCTCAACTCTGCCTGGGGTGTGAGAAAGAGCGCTTGACAAATGAACCAGATCCTTTCCTCTTCACGGGATAAATGTGTTCTCTTCTGTGCTGCTTCATGTTAGAGACACATGGGCTAGAATTAGCTGAACTGATGGAGATGCTAATTCCAATCCCAAATGCCCTATTGCTGTTTTGGCTGGTTCAAAGGTTGCACCAGACAGCACTGTTCAAAACAGCACCCTAATGGCTCTGCTTCTGGTTCAGAGACCTCTACAAAGATCTGTAGGCATGCCCTTAGATTACTCTAGGTTTCAGAGAGGCAGTGAACTAAATGGGAATACGAGAAACAGATCTAAACACCTAAAAAGGAGTAGAGTTAGTGGTAAATAAATTGTTTCATTAGCCACAGTAATCCCAAATCTCCAAAACAGCATGGTAACTGCAAAGTTATCCCAAATCTCTGCAAAATATGTCTATAGTTGTTGTATGAAAAGGATTGTAGAACCAGATAAGAGATGTTTTGTTTCACACTGTCCTGAAGCTGGTCATTAGATCCCATCTGACTTTTGACCAAGCAGTTTTTCTTGAGCAGTCTAGTTAACTTGTTTGGATTTGTAGAACTGGTTCTTGTGGGACCTAGAAGATGCTATCCTAAAAGGGTGGATAACTTTAAGTTTGGAGAAAAGAATCAATGGATAACTCGCTTCTCATTTTTCTTCCCTTTTAGTAAGATGGAGATTATACAGAGAAGAGACTGTGCTGCTGCAGAATGACCCCATGGAAACTAATTAGGTCTCATAGGTCTGCAAAGGCATCCTGTTTTCAGCCTTATGCCAATGCACTGTAACCAGTGAGCCAAGCTGAATGAGAGTCTTGTGGTTTTTTACTGGGATGTCATAATAGATTTACCTTCCTTGCACTTGCTGCAGGTAGTTGTATTTATCCACGGGTCAGTCCTTGCAAATAAACTTCTTGATGCTTGCATAAAAATGATCTGCTTGTCATTATATTCCCTGTGCTGGCCCTTGTCTGTGATACATGACTTGAATTCATTTCTCAGCTGTTGAATTTAGGGAGTGTATTAAAGGAGCCAGAGTAATATGTGATGAGCTGTAATTAAAATTACTAATGCATGTCAATTCCTTTCCTTCCTTCTGTTCCTCATTTGCATTCCTCCTGCAGACTTGGTTCACTTTGCTGGGTGAGCCAGAGACCAAGTGTTGACTGGAAACAGTGATTTCTGCTTTCTCTAGCACAGTTGCACAGGGAAATGAAGTTAGCAAAGATCTTCCCTGAGGTGTTACACTAAGTATCATGAAAAGTCTGGCTTGCAGCTGGCCTGCAGAGCTCTGGTCTGTGGTTGTACTGGCATCATCAGTGGAGCAGCTCTGAGTGGTAGTTTTCATAGCTGGTAGCAGGACCAGTAATCACAGAATGGCTTGGGTTGGAATGAACCATGAAGACCATCTCCTTCCAACCCCCCCTGCTGTGAGCAGGGAGACTTTCCACTGGACCAGGTTGCTTAAAGCCATCCAGCCTGGCCTTGAACACTTCCAGGGATGGGACATCCACAGCTTCTCTGAGCAACCTGTTCCAGTGCCTCACTACTCTCATAATGAAGAAATTATGGTTTCTTTGTTCTGATAGTCTTTTTTTTCCCATCTCTTGTCTTCTTATGAAGGTATCTATGCCTTAAAATGGACATGTTTAAAGGATTAGCCATTTTATGTTGTATTATCTTACTGACAAATGCAGAAACTATTTTTAGTGATGCTGGAAATTGTGGTTTGGTGTTTAACCATAGAAATGAACTACCAAAATCAAATATTGAGAGAGATACCTAAAGCATCTTGGATGAAAACAATGGGTGCTTGAGTAAAGATCTTCCATTGTGCTGGGCACAGTCACTATGTATTTCATTGTCTGTTGTTAGAGAAACATGTTAGTGGCTCTGTTGCAGTTCTGAATGACTGAAAAGCAGTTTTGCTTGATAAGGAAAAGAAAGGAAAATCATATGCCAAGACTTACTGTGCCAGCTTTCTGCAGTAGGAAATTAAGAATTTGGATGGATCATGCTCTTGTACTTGTGTGGATTTGAGGTTCTGTTTGTTTGGTTTAGTTTGGTTTTTACTCAGCCTCATATTTTTTCTTGAGGTAGATGAATGTCAGAATAGCCTGTTAGAGGCTATAAGGAATTATAGGCTATACAGAAAAAGAAATTCCTGCCCAGAAATACATTGCTCAATTGCTGCATGACCTTGTGGACGTAGAGCTTAAATGGTGTCAGGGGAATGTAAAGTAAAAAAAAGGGTTGTGCCTTCTACATCTCTGATTCTAGTGAGCTTTGCCAGGTGCAGCTGAGGTATTGTGGTTATGGCTTGGAACTGTGTGTCTCACATCTGGAAACAAAAATCTGTGACTGTTAGGTAGTGGTGGGGGAGATACTCCCATGATAATGCTCATCCTTCCTACTACAGTGTGTATTTTCCTCTTTCTCAGCTTGTCTTTCCCTAGTAGTGTATGTGCTGTGGGTGAGGATGGACCGAGGGATACTCTGCCAATCTCCAATTTGCGTGCATGTGCTTTTAATAAACTCATTTTTCACAATCTGAAGGATAAAGCAAAACTTCCTTTTGTCACACAGTGTGGTAGCAGAAAACACAGCGTAGGCCAAAAGCAGTTTTATATTGAAACCGCTCTCAGGCTTCCTTTTCCTTTTGTCTTGCAGAGGCAGGGAGCGGCCAGGATTACGTGATCTCAGAAAATCAGCTGCTTTACTACCCGAGTATTACCTATGCCATCATTGGCAGCTCTGTCATTTTCGTGCTCATGGTGGCCTTCCTCGCCTTGGTGCTGCACCACCAGCGCAAGCGCAACAATCTGATGACGCTGCCGGTGCATCGCCTGCAGCACCCCGTGCTGCTCTCCCGCCTGGTGGTCCTCGACCACCCGCACCACTGCAGCGTCACCTACAACGTCAACAACGGCATCCAGTACATGGCCAGCCAGCCCTACCACAGGTCAGTGGACCTGGACTCCCCACCATCCTATTCAGAGGCCGTGCTCGACCAAAGGTACGTACAGGAGCTGATTCTGGGCTCACCAAAGCATCCCTCTGTCGCAATACGACACATCCTTCTGCTGGTTGCAGCTCTGGTAATCTGTGCTGCTGCTCCCCATTTACTGCTGCTTTGGACAGAAGTCCAGTACTGCGCTTCTGTCACCTGCACAGGGTCAAATTTCAGTAAATCTGAGCTCCTTCTGTTAATGAAAAATTCATGGTCCTCAGCCCTATTTACTGTTACTGGTATTAAAAGGGATTTGAGGCAAGCTCAAGTCATGTTCTCTTAGCACATATTGATTTTGAGAATGGCAGAGAGTGTGTGACATGTGTAGAAGTGCCAGTCTGGAATCAAAATGTGAAAACTGAATTTGGAGTTTCACCAAAAAAACCAAACTAAGTTGTAGGTCATACCACTGAAAAATTACAGCCCTGTTTATTTATAAGTATATGAAGGTGAGAGAGTTTTCCAATTCTTTTATGAAGAAATTGTATCATTCTGCTCTGCACTGGTTTAACTTTTACCAGAAGAAGAAAAGAACAGAACTCTGGAATGGAAAGAACTCTTCCTAATTTAAATAGCTGAAAGTGCTTTGAAGTTTGGTGTGGGTGTGGCTTGTGTATGCTGCTTTTGTAGTTATGTAGTTATGACACTGGTTTTATTTGTTGATAACTAACCTTCATTTTGACCTCTGTCTGTAAAATCTTTCCAAACAAAACTTGTAAGCATACATCCCCTCCACATAAAAAGGATGTGGTACAAATTTTAACAATTCAGATTGTTCACTATCACCCTGTCGGTATTTTTAATATGAACTGTGGGATTTAAGAATAATTGTAAATTCCTATTCTCTACTGCTTTTGGCTGCAGGTCCCTTGTCTTAATGTTGACTTTAATAATAATGATATCTTTTCATTATTAAGGACAACTAAATGAGCAGGTGTCCAGATTGTAATCCCTTCTCACCTGAGCTGATAAAACCATGAGTAATTTTGGAGCTAATTGTTCCCAGTGCTTGTTATCAATCTGCTCAACCCTTGCTTGATTGCTATCAGAACAGTTTTCCTGAATGTAGTGCTCATCTTGCCTGTGCCTACTTAACAGTTGATCTGCATGTGATCTCGTGACAGCCAAAGTGATTTGTCAGTGTGGAGAATTCAGTTGTTACTTATTTGTAGACTGTAAGCCATTAATCTCTGTCACTCAGTGGAGGTTTCCTTGGTGCTTTCTTCCGTTGATGTCATCATCTATAGGTGTAAATCCACCACTTAGTGTTACTTCTTTTAGTGTTTTCTCTGGTGTAAATGTTAAACAGAAAAGTTTTTTACCTCTTGCACAGCTGTCTTTGAGCCAGCTTTGTTTGAAGTCTATAGTCATCTAACTCAGCATGTGGATTGTTAAACAGATTGTAATTACTGTGTTGCACCTTGGCCAGAAACCTTGCTTCCCAGTGGTGCTGTGGATATTTTGAAATTACCTGAATAATGTGAGTTGTTCTGAGATATCTTGATATGTGTCATAATTAAAAAGCTAAGAAATACTGGTTTTTTTTTTCATAATTGGAATACCATGTACTATCTTCTGTCGCACTGTTTTCAGTAACTTCTCACTCTGTTGTGTGTCTTACAGCAGACCACCTTGGTTTGACCTTCCTCCACCACCTTATTGTTCTGAATCTGAGTCCCCTTATCAGCCAGACCTTCCTCCTTACCGCTCTCATTCGGGAAGCTTGGCCAGCACAGACACCCCCATGGCAGAAAGTCCTGTGGGCACATCTGACAGCTGGACGAGAGACGTCCATGGCAGCATGGATGGGCACAGAACTCTGCTGGAGAGGACAGTAGATCAGAGTGATCCTCTGGTCAGCCACACTGCTGAAAGAGAAGTGTAACTGCTCCAGTAGTTGGGATGGCCAGAAGGCATTTACTGTGTCTGTGTGGGTTAATCTGCTGTGGCTAATAGGTTTCAGGTGGACATGTGCCTGAACGATGACTTGCTTTGAATTTACACTGAGTTAATATTTGAATTAGCATTTTAGGCTCATCAAAGGCAGAGCAAAGAGAGCTAAACCTAGAGTCACATCAGCTCTCCACAGTATTTCTGTGAAAAAGTTCTGGTTCAGACAAGTAAGAGAAACATCAGTGCTTTGTCAAAAGAGCTGATGTGATGTATTTATTGGACTGCTTACTGTATATGAATGTATATATGTGTGTGTATAGTATTTACAGAAGTTGAACGCGAGAACTCTGCCAGCAGGACTCTTGTTTTCAGACTGCCTTCCATCCTTTCGACAGGGGAGCTTTCTCTTCTTACTGTCTGGTGCCAACTGGTGGTCACTGAAGCACATGAGAGGCACTCATGCTGTTTGGAGGTTTGGTGCTCAATGCCAGCCTCCTGGCAGTGCCAAATTGCAGAAAATCTCCTGCTTGACCCATCTCTGCGTGGCCTGGAATGTTCTCACTGTGAAGGAGATTTAAGCTTGTGAGGATGCAACAACTCTAAGCAAGAGGTTTTTTTCCCAGATGTCAATATCTAGGGCAAATTTGCATGGATTGTCTCAGCAACACCACAAATGTTGGGCTTATCGGTGAAATGTCAAGGCTGAGTACAGAGGCACTGAAACTTATCAAAACAGTAGAGCAAGACTTCTTTTCCTGTGTGGCATAACATCACTCCATGTATTCCCTTAAAAAAAAAAAAAACCACAACTAAACAACAAAACAAACCCCTAGATTGTTCCAGCAAAATCTTCAACGCCAAAACTGCTGTGAGGAAAACACTCAGCACAGAAAGCTTTAATGTCAAGGAAGAGTTTGTTATATTTGTAAACTACCTGAAAGCAGGTCATGCAGTGGAAGGTGTTGGGCTTGGCATCCCATCTACAGCATGTGTGTGTACGTGCATGGATACATATGTGTAATACTGTGTGTAGGTATGTACATAGTGTATCACTTGGGTTTAGTTCTGCTACACCACAAGAACTCTAAACTGTCAAAGTTTTGGTTTTGATAAACTCATTGATTTTCACAGGGTTTGCATTATTCACATTCATTTGGTTGAAATTCTAACTTCCGCAGCAGAATTATTTATGTCTGTTCTGTCATAAGTCTTGTAATGGTCTCCTGTCACATGTGTTTCAGTGCACCTTGTTGAATCACCATGTGAAAGCACCTCTGAGGTTAAAGGTATTTAGAGTGGCAAGAGGAAAGAAGCTGTGAATTTAAATGTCACTGCAGTGCTGTACTGGTGCTCAGTATACAGAAAACAGTGCAGTGTCGTCTTCTTGTCTGGGGGGAAATTTGCCTTGAAAAATTATTTATATTTGTCTATCCACGTTTCCCACTCTCTCTATGTATAAAGAACAATGTCATTAAAAAGACCTTGCTGTTTAAAGGAATTGAAGGAAGCTGACTGCCCACACCTTCTGCTTTCTTCTTCCCCATGTTTGTAAAGTATTTTGATTCTTTTGCCCAAAGGTTACATGCTCAGAACCCAAGAATTTGGAGTGTAGGTAAGGCAACAACTCAAGTTCACTCTGAGTTCTCATAAATACACTTGAGTTTTTAGGGAAGGGGTTAGGGTGTTGTTGTTTTTTGGGTTGTTAGTTTGTGGGTTTTTTGGTTTTTTTTTTTTTTCATTTCCAGCTCTGGAGTCTATTGCCACAATATGCAAGAGGCAGGGACCAGATAGATTTACAAGCACAGGTCATTCCAGGACTGAGGACATGGTGGGAAGTCCTGGAGAATTCTAATGCTGATGGGCTAGGCTGATTTTGGAAGCAGATTAAGGGCAGCTTTCATTACAGGCTTAGGCAGCCTGTGGTGAAGTGCATTGGTGAAGATGCTCCTAGGTCCTTGCAAAGTAATGTGCAAGAGTGGCTCAGATTTCATCCTTGCTGAGAACTTGCTGAAGCAATGTAATTATGCTGTCCTGCACAAAGCAGGATTTAGCTTTATTACTGACTGACCAAGGTCATAGGCAGGCTGTTGTCATTGCACAGAGCAGACAGCTATTCTTTATTTTACAGGTCTATCAGACTCAGGTATGTGAATGAGTTAATAGTACAGATGGGGGCAGGGACATCTCCTGTGATCACTGGACCCTGCTGTCCCTCTTGCCTTTCATTAAGGTTCTGCTTGGCCTCTTTAAGAGAGCTGTGTTATGCTGTATCAGAATTAACCTTAATGGTTTTCTGTTGCTGTTTTAGAAACTTTATATTGGTCTTGAAAACATGCCATTGAAGAGTTTGCAGTAGTTTCATTGTAATTAGGTATCTTTTTAATTTTCAAGTTGCCTAAAGCTGTATTAGTAAAACTGAATCTTTGTGTCCAGTACCCCTCAGAAAGCCTTCCACAGGGGATTGCATTTCACTGTCTGTATTCTAAGACACCAGAGGGTGTGCCCCCCAAATACTGTGTGCCTATGGCATCTGAAAAACATTCCCTCACATTGCTAAGAAGTAGGAAAAGAGTGAATATAGCCTGTTTCTTCTTTGTCAGTCGCTGTCATATATGTACATATATATATATATATATATATTAAAAAAAAAGATACTCTTTCAGGATGTATATATTCATGTAATTTTTGCATTAAGATAATCCATTTGGACTTTACCAAAAAAAAGGAAAAAACATTCTTAATGGTGTGATGTTTTCCCTTCCAGCCAAGGGTGTATTTATCTTTGTATAGGAATTGTCTAGTTTTTGAGAACACAACTTAAAAGGAGATTGTGCCTTTCTGTTTGAATGTTTATTGGAAAAGCTGTTACCTGCATTTCTGGGTGTTTACGTATCATGGTCTAGAGATCCAGAAAAAGCAACAAGTCTTGTCTTCCTCTTCATTGTTACTTATGGGGACCACTGAACTTTAATAACTACAGCAATTCGATATCTTGTTCCAAAAAGATGTGCTAAAACTTGGGGTGGCTCATCTTACTCCAGTTTTCTGTTTTGTAGAACAGGTTTGCTGGGCTGGTTTCTTTGGAAATTGCTGTAGTATCACACAGAAATTGTTTATGATGTATCACTTCTAGTGTGTTAATACAGCATTACACTGCATTATTCAGTGGAATCTTTGGGAAACGTGCTGATGAAATTAAATATTTCATTGAAAATCCTGCAGCTTGTAAGGCTGAAGTTAAATGTTCATCCAATACCATGTGGTAGAGTTTCTTTTTGGTAGCAGGTAAAATTGGAATTGATCATCCTATTGTTTGCAATTGTTCGAATTTTTAGTTTGATGTTAGTCATCCAAGAGCTTTCCTTTCTACTTAATACTTAAACAAATGGATTTTATTTCAAAGATTTATTCTTACAAAAGTAAAATCAATTAAAGTTTTCAAGAGCCGAATTCTGTTTCCATGTCTGTACTGAATGGTGGCCACTGAGTGCAGCTATTAATATATTTGAACAAAAGAGTTAGAAGAAATGACTGCTTGAAGTAAATGAAGGCATGTCGGAAAAAGGTCATTTAAATATAAACAAATAAATAAAATTTAGGAGCTTCAACTGTAACCTCTGCTGAAATCCGTGTGCTGTGTATTTCAAATGAAGCCATTACTGATTCTGCTTGATAGTAATCTCAAGTTCCTCGTAAGGCAAATTACCATTTACCTCTCTGGTATTGGAAATGGAAAACTGGCACTGTTGCTTTTAAAAGAGAGCCTGTGAATAATTCTCTTGGCTCTTGTCTGCAATGACATACACAAAAACACTGACTGCATTGCAATTTTTGAATAACTGCATTCCTTCTTCCTCTACTTCTAAGCCAAATGAGTTTTATTTACACCACTTCACTTTGATACAGCTAATAGGGCCCTTGTGATAGATTTAGAAACTGAGTGGAGGAAAGAGATGACTCTTACTTTAATTAATGCTGCAGCTTGTTAATCTTGTGCTCTTTCCTTTTAGATGTGGTAGCAATGACAAATGGTTTTAGTAGATAAGGAAAACTGTTAATTATGAAAAGGATGGAGGGACACTGATTCTGGTTTTTAATGAATATTTAAAATTGTATAAATGAAGAAAAAATTCAATACTGTATTTTAAATGTGGTGATCAAATGACAAGTACTGTTTCTAACTGTTGCTTATTGGAAGCTACTTTGCATATAATGCCTGGAACTAAAATGGTAAGCAAGGGCTTTTCTTGCAGTTCTTACTAGATCTGCAATATTTTTTTTTATTAACACAAGGTTATATTACACCCATGGACTAAAATATGGATTGCTGGAAGAATTTCAATACTGTGCTGGATTCTGCCTGAATGTATCCCAGTACAGGACTGTGGCCTTCATTTGTCCTTTTTTTATTTTTTCTTTCTGATTTTAGGGGTTTTGTCCACTTGAAATGGAGAAGTTACTTAAATGCTTTAAAGGAAGTTGTATGTTAAAAGCCAATTTGTCTTAAACTTTTGTAAACTGGAAATCTTTAAAAATGTATTCTGTATTCCTGAATAAAATTGGTGTTTTAATACTATTCACAAGTGGGCCTGTCCCCTGTCTCATAAAGTTTCAGTTGTTCTAATTTTATAGCCTCCTACATGAGGCTTCTTACAACTTCTTTTGCTTTCCATGTGAAGTTTTCTTAACTCTTTATGAGTTTTAAATATATATTTTTAAACGAAGTGATATTGGAAACTCACATGTACCTGTGTGTATAAAAATCTACTGATCCATATGTCTCCATGTCTTGGTTTGAAAGACAGGTACCTGCCAGCAAAAGCTGGAATCTCCCTTTGAATAGAGAATGTAAACCCCCTCCCTCAGATTATTATAATTTTGCAATTGGAGGCTCTCAGGCAAAGATTTGGGAGTGGGAATAACAGTTCTTTACTAGGAATATTAGACAAAGCAAAGACAAATACAAATGTAATAGCACTAAGAGACAAGCAAAAACAAAGAAGCAACAAAACCTCAGAAAATGCCCTGACAGAGTCAGGGATGTGACCTGACACCCTGGGTATCAGGGCGGTGAAAGCAGTCCAGATGAAATCCTCCTTGAGCAGTGAATACAGTTCTATGAAGTGAAAATAGTCCTGTAAGAGAGTCCAATGGTGAAGAAAAATGTGTTCAGTCTTCCTCTGGAGAGAAATCCAGCAGAGAGAGAGAAAACAAGCAGGGTCCCCTGGTACTCCAGTCCTTTCGGAGCGGTGTCCTTGGACCAAACTGCCCTTCACTGCTGTTCCACCTGTTCCCCCGGGAGAAACCTGCTGCCTCCTTTGTTTAAGTCAAGTATCCATAAAGTACCCAGCAATTAGTTACCTAGCAAACCACCAGGAAAAAATTCCACAAACACAAAAGAAACAGATCCAACCCCCAACACTCCATATTTATACAAATGAAAATTGCTTAATATCATAATTTCTCATTTTGCTGTCCTGTTTGTGCTATCAGAGATGAGGCATCAGAACCAGTTTTGTTGTCTGTTTTGTTGCAAAGCTGTAGAGGCAGCAGCAGAGGTTGGTGGTCTGCTCTGGCTGTGTATATGGATTTACCAGCTCAGGGGCTGTCAGCATTAGTCTCTGCCTCCCCCTTTCTGCCTGCCACTTCCCCACCACTCATGTGCTCAGCACAGTGTCCCTGTTTATCTCCAGGTCTGTGATCCACGTGAGCCAGATTCAAGTGCAGATGCTCTGTGGAGGCAGTCAGGACTCTGCCCCTGACAGATGCCTCATGCAGGCACCACCACTATCAGGGGAACCATCCAGACCCACTTCTTGTCAAACTCCTGTCACTCAAAGGATTACTGTAAGAAGTACCCCAATGTTAGCAAGTTATTTTCCCAGACTAAGGAGAAGTAATTCAAATGTTACATCTAAATAGCTGAATCTCTGTAAGTATACAGAAGTTGACACATTCCACTTCCGTGATTCTTCTCCACTTGCTAAATTCACAAAGGCATGCCAGTTTTATTGTTATCCTCATTAATTAAATCACATGCCCTGACTCAGATTCTCAGATGGAAATATTTGTTTGGCATTGGCAAACTGCCCCAAAATAGTTGTGGATCCAGAATTCACACCAGCAGCACAAGGGAGATGGAGCTGTTGAGGCTGCCACAATGGACTCTCTTCAGGAGAGGCAATACTGGTGTCTCAGGGCTGGCTCATTCAGTCACATCCCAGCAAAAGCTGTGCTTGAGAAATGTTGATAATAAATACTGTGGTCTCCAGCTAAGCTCCCTAATTAATCTTTTTTATTCTCTCTGCTTTGATTTGTTTAAAGATCCTAATTTTTACACCTTAAAAAATTAAATAGGCAGCAGTGATTTCTGAGTGCAACATCTTTTCTTGCTGGTTTGCAAGCAGTCTGTTAATCAGTCAGCCTCAGTTATCTGTTGGAGAGAACTAAGCAGCTTTTCACTGTTTGGGGAGCTGTAGTCTAAAATGATGTGCTGTTATTAATTGAAGCAAAGACATCTTCATGTGGAAATTCACAGCTTTTCTTTGCTTTTCAAAGCAAAGTTGAGAGTATGCATATTGCGTAAAGCACCTTGGAAAAGTACTGGATGGGTCTCTCTAGGGAATAAACTTTTCTGTTTATCTGCCAAACATACTGTGACTAGAAAAACTGAAACATGATTCTTTGCTCCCCAAAATCCCAATAGTATTCCTTAGAGCCTTAGTGTGGAAAAGAAGAGGCGGAGCAGTTTTGGGTCTGATCTGACTCTTGGCATTTCTGTGGGAATGAGGACAAAGTGTTTCAGTAGGTGCAGTTGCTTTGATGCTGGATACTGTGCAGAAGACCCATTCACTGATAATTGATTCATTCGGGACCATCACTTCCTCTATGCTTCCCAACAGCCACTGTACAGGTGGCTTTTCTTTTTTTTTTTTTTCCTAGTCTCTTCTTACCTGAAGTTAATTCCTATCAGTTACTCTGAGGTAAAACCTTTCATCCCGCATTATTTGATACCACAGCCTGTAACACCTTCAGATTTAAAGCACTGTCATTTTTCAGCACACTAAAGTACAATAACCTTCACCTGTGCAGGAGCAACGGGAGTAACAGCCCAGCTTCACCCAAACCTCTCACTTCTCCGGGAGTGCCCTGGAAGCATCATTTTGACTGAATGAATCTAAGTCTCTTACATTTATTTGCAACACCTGCTGTTTCCTTGACAGATGCAGGTCCTGTAGTGGCACAGTGATGAAGAAGTATGATGTTGTGTTTGACAGAGTAGATTTTTCTTCTCATTTGTTGGTGATAGAGTTATTTCAGAAAATGCTCCAAATGCTTCTTGCCCAATGCTGCATCCAAAGTAGCACTATCTCATAGAGGTGTGGGACAAGGGGAGGACAGTAAGGTTGGCTGTTTAATGTATATGTATATATATAACTGCTTTGGAGATTTCTTATGTGTTCCAGCTCTTGTACCTGAATAAGAAATATTTAAGTGCTGCACAATAATTTGAATTTGCAGACTAAGAAAGTATGGTTGATACTTGGCTGCTCTTTTGCTAATTTCTGTTTACTCAAATATGATGTATAGTCAAGAGCAAAAATTCTCCATGCATCTGTTGCTGTATTTATTGTTCTCCCTTGGCAATCTGTGCAGAGCAGAGGAGTTAGCAGAATCAATGAATTACCTGAAGTGGCTTTGGAGAGTGCTTTGCTTCAGAAATAAAGGAGTTGGCTTACATAGCCACTTGCAAGGTGTCATGTTAGATATGCTGGTTAAGACATGAATTACAATAAAATAAAATTGTACCTGATCTTCTACAGGGAGAAAAAAAAAAGCCGCAAACCTGTGAATCTGAGAGATGCAGCAGATCTTCATCAGCAAGGCCAGTCTAGGAACTGGCTGAAGGTTAGGGTTAAAAATTCCTGCATTGTGACCCTGAGAGAAGCTGCAAGTGCAGCATTTACAGGAAAAACCAATGGTTGTCTCAGGTTTGGTAGCTTGAGTTAGTCTGTGTAGTGTCTGATACCTGAAATATGTGAAAATCATTCTAGACCAATTGTCAGTTTCCTTCAGGAAGCTACATGGAAATCGTTTGGCTGCTTTTTTTATGTCATGTTTCTCAAGCAACTAACCACTCTCTCTCCCTTTTTATCCATTGCAGGGATGGGAGGAAGATTTGCACTCTTTAAGTAGGGACAGCTGAGACGGAGAGACATCAAAATGAGTTTCAGGAATAACAGAACCTGCATCTTCCAAGATCCAGCTTCCTGATCTCTGGATAGTGTTGTCTTATCCATGTATTTGAAATCTTTAAAATCCATTCTATTTAACAAAAGATTTTTTGCAGATTTATAGAGGAAAAGAAAAAAAAGAGGTAAGCCTGGATGTGCAGGTAACTGTTTTAAACTTGTTTGCTTTTTGTGAAAATTCATGTAGTGATCGAAAAAACATGAACAAATGTTTGATTTTCTTATTTGCTTCTATCTTCTAGGTATTTGTTAGCCCTGTTATTTCTGCAGACTCATTGAAACAGTTACTCTGTATAGCTCTTCACATGGAGGAGGATTTTACTCTAGAATAAGATTCCAGGCTGGATCTTAACCTAGAGTAGGTATTTCTGTAGATTTCTACAAAGGAAGGTTGTAACTTAACAAACGTGGGCTCCAGAGGGGAGCTGGGGGAGTGTACTGGAAATGGGTTGCTGTAAATAATGGTTTAAAGATGCACACTGGAATGAGAGTGTGTGGAGGGGAGGGCCACAGGTACTACAAGCCCTGAAGGAACACTTTGTCAAGTGGCTGGCAGCAACATTTTCTGCTTTATGGAACTGGGGAAAGGAGGGGGAGGAGGTAGGAGGGAGAAATGTCATTTTGACCCTGAGTTTATAGGTAGCCCAAAGAGATACAAGGAACTACAGAGAGAAGAGTGTGACCTGGCTGCCTTTCATGCTGGCATTTGAAAAATTAGCTCAAGATAGTGCTTTGAAGGGTAATATTATTAAAAAAATAAAAGAAGTCTCCACTTTCTTTTCTTGATACTGATATCAAGAACGAGATGGCTAACGTGGGCGAGAGAGTGATTCAAAATGATTTTTGGATGGCTTGTTTTTTCTTCCTTTGAAAATTTAGGTGAAGTTAATTATGGAATGGCAGCAGCATCCTAACTAAAGTGAGTACTTTCATCTCACCTCCTGCTTTTAAAATAGCTGTGCTCTTATCTCTGCTTTGAGGAAGGGAGTGTGTGGGGAGAGCACCCTGGTGCTCTTACAGCCTGACAGTCACCAGATGAATGAAATGCCTTAGAAGACCTGAGGCCATTAAAACCTGCCAGCAAAGATATTAAGAGCCTGCCAATGTGCTGATAGCATGTTTTGTGTTAATCTGACGAAGTAAGCAGAGAAGCTGTTCCCAGCATTCCCAGCACAGGCCAGGTGCAGCATAGGGAAGCACTTGCTGTGCTCAGCAGGATGGGCTTTGAGCTGATCTGGGCTGTAAAGGAAGGTGTGGTGTGACACCAAGACAGAGGACCAAATGCAAAACCCTAAGGCTCTGGCTGGGGAGGAAAAGGCAGACAGGGAGTTGGAGTGCTAATAGATTGCTGCGTGCTGATCACATCAGGGCAGCCCCTGCTCTTGGTTTTTTCTGTGGGGTGTGTGTATGTGACACATGGTTGGTGAAATCCCAGGTCAGCTGAGAGCTGAAGGCAATGCAACTGTGTCAGGGTGAGCCTCCCTTCAGCTGGTGGGTAATGAGCCTTATAACCCCATTGCAAGCAGAGGTTGATCCTGCTGCATGGTGGGCTGGTAGTACCAGCAGCTCCAGGGGCTCTTCATTACCTCTTAGTGCACAGGACATGCCTGCACAGGCACACCCAAGGGTTTCACATTCCTTTGAAGAAACAGGCACTTATTTCAGTGGATGCAGTGTGATCTGGCATTCTGCAATCACCTGTAGCCAGTGGTTCCAGGATCCATGTGAGGAGAGATCTTGGATTGCTGGACATGCTCAGTACAAGGGCTTTGGACTGCAGCCCTCTTACAGTGACTGAGGACGGTAGCTGAACCTCTGTGGCAGCCCCAGGATGGAGTCTGTCTGAAAGCCCTTAAACCACATTATGGGATCCAAGTATCTCCTTAAACAGAAGCAGCACAGATCATTTTTACCAAATGGGCTGTGACAGGTCTGAAGGCAAAGCGGGGCAAATGAAGGGGAAGGGGGTACAAGAACATGAAGTGTCATCTGGAAACAGGTTTGTGCTGTACTCTTTGGCAAGTGTCTGACTTCACACTGTCAGTCACCTGTGAAGGATCCCTGAGACTATGGGGAGGCTTCCCCTCACCACTATCAACTGTTAGGAAAATGCCAGAGGATCTGTCTGCCCTTATCTCTGTTCAGTGTGAGAGTTTATTAAGATGCCCTGAAGAATTTTGGATTTTATTTGTGTCTGTGGTTAGATCTCTTCTGTCAGCTTGGTATTACATGTCCATTTAGTGAAGGTCTGGTGCTCCTGTGCATGCTCTGTCTGAAGGCTGCCTTCTGCCCTTGCTTCCTCTTCAGCTTACACGACTGCTTTACAGTGCTCTGCTGATGAAATGTAATTCAAGGAATGAAAATAACCTCTGAGCTTTTATGGGATATTTTCACAGCCCAACATCCCCCTAATATCCGATCTAAACCTCCCTGGCACAACTTGAGGCCATTTCCTCTCATCCATGTCACTTGTTGGCTGGGAGTAGAGGCCCAGCTTTGGCTCCAGCCTCCATTCAGGCGGCTGTAGAGAGCAGTAAGGTCTCCCTTGACCCTCCTTTTCTCCAGGCTGAATGCCCCCAGCTCTCCCAGCTGCTCCTCACAGGACTTGTGCTCCGGACCCTTCTCCGTTGCCCTTCTCTGGACTCACTCCAGCCCCTCAGTGTCTGTCCTGCAGTGAGGGACCCAAAACTGGACACAGCACTCGAGGTGTGACCTCACCAGTGCCCAGTACAAGGGAACAGTCACTGCCCTGGTCCAGCTGACCAAACTATTGCTGAAACTATTTCTGATAATTTTGTCCCAAAGCTTGCCAGCATGGAGGTGTGGCTGCACTGTTGTGGCTTGACCAACTGCTTGGGTCTCTGCTCACTGTCTTTAGGCAGCCAGTGGGAAGAAGCAACTAAGCATCCCTCTTCTGAAGTGGCAGATTGGGAAAGCCTCTCCCTAGCAGCTCTCTGGTGATGGCGTGATAACTCGAGACATGCCGGCATCTGAGGCACCATTCATCCTAATGCAGCCATATTTTCATCCAGCAGCCCATGCAAGGGGTAGTGTACTTCTCTGTAAGCAGTACTCTGCATTCAGACAGATGAGCAGTGCATTAGTTATGATGTGTTTGTGGTTTTCAAATGTCTTGTTTTTTTCCATTGGGAGATTAATAGCTTTGGCTGTAGCCTGGTGAGTCTAGGAGTCACAGCTTGAGGAAGAACCTTTCAAAACCGGGTTCTAAACCAATAAAACATCTCAAATGGTTACTGCTGAGTTAATGACTCAGTAAATAAACAAATCACTGTGTGACCCTACATGTTTCTAGTCTGCATGGTCTTCCTTTTCCCCCTGCATCGCCCAAAAATCAAACACACAGCAATATAATCAAATACAATGCAATAGTCTCCTTTTCCTTCTCTGGCAGGGCTTGTTTTTCATCCTGTGAAAAGAACAGGCGGGCATGAAGACGAGAAGCTGAATTTGTTGCACCCCCTCTGGTTCAGCAAGAAATTACTCAGATTTTTTTCCAAGATCAATGGGTTGCCATCATCTCCCAACAAGCTTGCACTCCCTGGTAGAGACATGAAAAATGATCCTTTGTCTCTCATGTGACACTGGCACTGTGGGTGACAAACGCTTCCCTCTTTATGCCTGCTTATGTTTCAGCATTGTGCATTTTTCTAGATAAGCTGTGTGGCAGCCCTCAGTCAATCAAACATGATGCTGGCCCATGAACTGCAGGCCTAGAGCACTCCCAGCTCGATTTGACCCCACTGAAAGCTGGGTAGAAGGAGCTGGTGGTTCTGGGGGGCTGGGATTGTGTCTGGTAGCATCACATTTCTTTGCTGAGAGCTGTGTGCTCAGATAAATAAGTGGACCAGTGGAGTATTAGCCTGATTATTTAGCAACCTCTCCTTGAACTGTGTGAAGCATTTAGTCTTTAGTCTGCAAGTAAAGCTGCAATTCTCAGTTAAGGTAAAAGAAAAGGGGAAAGTATCAAGAAATTGGCACTGGGTTGCTTTTAGACATGCTTCTGGAAAATGCCAAAGAGAAGCACTTTATCATTTTCTAGTTGAAGAATATTAGTTCCAAGCTTTTAATTTTGAGATGTTGAATGACCTCCTCAACATAGCCCACCCCCCAGATGAGACTGCTAATGAAACAAACAGATGGTGATTTGAATAGAGTAAAAGGACATCATAAGGATGTGCTTTGAAACAGCCAGACAGAACAAATTACGCAGGAGACTGTGGAAAAGAAAGTGGTGGAAAACTGAGAGCAAACCACCACAGTATTCATGTAGTTCACCAAACGGCCTAGCATGTGAATGGAAAGCTGTTTAATTATCTTCCATAATCTGATAAGAAAAAACATTTTCTATGCGGAAAATGTTGGGCTGATAGTTAAAGAATTGTAGTCTTGATCAAGCACAGAGGCCAGTCACAGGCATCTGTCTGTGTCTGTACATCTCACTGCTGTCTCCAGGGCTGTGCATGTCAGCAATGACATTTGTTTGCTTTCTATTTTAAGCAGTGCCTGGGAGAAAACTAACTTTTTTTGTTTGCCTCTCTCCCAAACTAATGCAATTTGAAATGCTGTGCCAAGGAGTCTGGAAGGCCTGAGGCAAAAGTTGAAACTGTGACCTTCTGAATATTAAACTGTATCATGGCAAGCTGAGCATCCCTCATTCGGGGAAGGGGCTGGGGAAGATGGTCCTTGGGCTGGTTGCTTCTCTTTCTCCTCCCTCTGCCCTGTGTCTGAACTCATTGAGCTTTATGACAGCACTGGCTGAGGCTGCTCACTGCCCTTTCATTGGTACTTTCTCTCTGGGAATTGCTGACTGCTTTGCAAACACTGTGACTTAGGCTTTATAAGCTGCTGTGAGGAGTGGGAAGGACAGAACCAATTTACTTATTTCAAGCTCAGAGTAAAAATAGGTAGTGAAATCTGCCCCAAGACTGCAGGCTGAGGAAAAACCCTAAACTGATTTTATTTCTGCTCTTCCCAAAGGCTTCTGCTTCTGAAGCAGTGGAGTGTGTCCCCTTTACATGGGAGTGTCTCCCCTTTACACCTGTTTTCCCTGTCCTAGTTCATTGCAGCCTGCTTTGTTGGCCCCCACCATGGCACTGGAAGAAGTTACCTAGGTATTGAACACTAGGGAAGTTGGAAGTGATTAATTCAAACTAAGATGAAATACCTTAGGATGGGAAGAGGGAAGGTGGCACCTTCTTTTGGGCACAGCTACCAAAACTGGGAGAAAAGGAGTGTGGTACACTTAACTGCAGAGTAACCCCTACCTCATCTGCACTGACTGCATGGAGGTGACAAGTAAATCAAGCAGCACACATCTCCAAAGCTTTGATATTTCAGTGTCTGATGTTCCAATACTTTCAGTAAAAATTAATTGTGGTCTTCTGTAGACCCAAGTCTCCACAGAAGCCTCATTAATACACAGACAAAAGTTTCTCTCTTCCAACTTGAAGGAAGTAGAAATCAGTTTTGTTTGTTTGGCTGGGGTTTTTTTGCTGTGAACAAAATGCTTCCTTGTTTCTACTGTACCTGCAGTTGCGCCCTGAAAGGAGGAGGAAGGCAAAATAGCCTTCAGTCTCTACATAATCATCCATCAACAGTTTTGCAGTCTTTGAGCATCATCTTGTACCTTCCCTTGCTGTATGGCAAGTTCTCTGGTTCCCTCCAGCTTCCTTCTGCCTGATTATTAAAATTGTAACCATCATATCTCCTGCAGCAGAAACAAGTAGGAGCTGTGGGTACTCCTATAGCCTGGCTTGCTGCTAATCCAAAACAACTGTGGCAGCTGCTCAGTCTCAGAGACAAACTTTAGTGTCACTTTGTGCCTTCTACTAGATTTAGTGAATAATAAATATGTAGCTTAAGCAAGAGCAGATTCCTCTCATGCAGACAGACATCAGTTCTGTGAGCATACCCCCACTCCTGTCCCTCTGGAGAGAAACTGAAGCATCCTTCAATCAGCCCTGCCTCAAAATCCTTATGCAGGCTATTATACAGTCTCTTACAGAGAACTAAAGCTTTTCAGCTTCTGTGTGTAAGCTAGCAGGAGATTATGATCCTGCTTTTACCCTGTGTACCTCATGGGCAGGGAGAGGTGAAACAGCTGGAGCACAAGACTTGCTGTGTGAGCCAGGACAGGACCCCTGGATCCTGGCTTGCCCTTTCAACATCTGGATTGTGTGCACTGGCTTCAGCCTAAAGACATGATGATGGAGAGATCTTTGAAAGCATCTGAGGGATTTAGAAGTGCATTATGTACTCCAAAATGTAGCACTTCATGCATGTTCAGTTCATGCACTTCGTACATGCCACTGGCACAGCTCTGTGTTACTACAGGATGTGTAAAAACATACATTGTCCACAATAGTTTTGAGGACTAAAGGTGGATTATCTAACACTGGCCATAAGTGAGTGTCCAGTCAAAAACCTGATCAGCATGTGTTTGTTTTTCATTACATGGAATCGGCTTTTTGCTGGTCTGGGCATCATAAGCTCAGTCCTGCTGACAGTGCCTAGAGAGCTGCCTTTAGCAAAGGAAGTGTCTCAGTTTTCCTCCTGTTTTCACTGCCTGCCACACGCCCTGATGGCCAAAGCATCCCACCAGCCACTCACTAGTTCTAGCTCTGTGTGTTGCTGTCTTTCTGCAAGGAGTAGGGAGTCATCCCAGTGATGTTGAAAAGTGAATTTTGCTGTACTTTGGAAGACTCTTGGACCAGCAGCTGAGGTCAAAACCTCAGACTAATGTGATTTGAGGTTGGATTTATTACTTATACTTTCCTAGAGGTTTCTGTGCGATGCCACTGCTTTATAACCTCATTTCAGTTTGCTTTGCTTAGACTAACTTTTATATGGTCTTCCTGAAGAGCCAGGGCCTGACAGGACATCTCCAGGATGACAGGGACCTGCCCTGTTTTCAGAAGTACTTCTTCATAGCCTCTGATGGCAAATGACTCCCTGAGCTGGATTACAGGTGAGGAGCAGTGTCTGCAGTGTCCAGGAGGAGAGTGAGGAATAGGGAGCACAACCCTCTGTGGCCAAGATCACAGATCCATGGGGAAACAGGAACTTGCTTATCAGTGGTAGCAGTGGTGTATTAAAATATAGCAGCTGGCTTAACTGGCAGAGCTGGTCTCCCCCTGCAGTGGGACTGGGATGGTGCACGGGTGCCTGCCAGGCCTCATCAGTCTGTGTTGCCTTGGCCAAGTGAGCTTTCAGGGAAGGAGGGAAGACCCTACCACTGGGGCTCCCCATTGTTTCTGCCTGTGGAAGTGGCTCCTTTCTTAGGGGTAATAATTGCTCAAGGGATTTTAGTGAGGCAGGAGGCAGCATGGGATGGATGGTAGCACGATGGCAGCAGCTAAAATGAGACACTTGCAAGGGGCAGGGGGAAGGCAGGTGGCTCTGAGCCTCAAGAAGGATGGTGAGGTGTCAAGGTCAGGATTGTGCCCTGAGGTGACCTTGAGGAATTCAGTGTGTCAGTGCCTGCTCATTTCACAGGGCCCTCTCAAGCAGCCTCAGGAGGTGAGAGGAGACTCCAGTGGCTGCAGGAAGGGGAGAGGAGGATCCCTTCATCCTACATGAGTGGGATGAGAAGCAGTTGGCTGAAAATTCGCATCCAGGCTGGGGACTAGAAAAAATACCTTTGTGAAAAAGGCAGCAAGGCAGGGGTTGGGCTGCAGGAAATGTCTTGTGCCAGCTGAGGGAGAGTCCTCAAGAGTCCTGCAAGAGCCTTCTGCCCAAGTCACTCTGCAGCACCTGCCTGCCAGACTCCTTGTGGGCTGTGCTATGCCTCTGACCACTGCTTAGTCATTGATCCTGTCTTGGTGTTACACTTGCTGTGGAGTCTTCTCCAGACATCAGTGCTTAGGTTGCTATCTTGCTGTCCTTTCCAGATGTCCACTTATTTCATGGCTTTCAGCCAGTGGTGTGGAAAAAAACAGAGCATGGTCTCTAAAGAAACATTTCCTAGCCTTGGGCAGTTCCCAGCCTGACCTGGTGAGATGCAGGCAACAGTGTATGGGAGAAGTAATGCAGCCCTAGTAAAGAGTTAACCACTGACCCTTTCAAAGCATTGTAATAACCCACTGATGGAGAAAGGATAGGGAAAAAAATCAAACAGTCTCTACACCAAAGGAGGAGAGAAGCAATTAATATGGGCAGATGTGGGAAATTTGACAGGGGAGGTGACCAGAACCAGAATTTGCACTGATATCCTTCTCCTATCAATCTTGCCAGGAAACTTGACAGGCAAGAA
The DNA here is from genome assembly GCA_013400575.1 of Peucedramus taeniatus. Taxonomy (NCBI): domain Eukaryota; kingdom Metazoa; phylum Chordata; class Aves; order Passeriformes; family Fringillidae; genus Peucedramus; species Peucedramus taeniatus. Next base: position 38,284 of record WBNO01017257.1, read on the forward strand.
AAGTCAAAGAGCAGCCGAGGGATTCTGAAATCAAAGAGCTTTGAAAGCTGGATCAGAGAATAGAGCAGTTTTTCCATCTGCTTTGAATTTATTGTTGCTAATGAGGAAGCATGCTCTGGTCTGAGTGAACACGTTTGACCAGAGGGGTCACTTGATATATCCATCACATAGGTATCAAGGGACTCTCCAAGTTAACCCTTTCACTGTCAAGTACTTAAAAATGAGCAGTTCAGAGGAGGGAAGGACATGCTGTTTGGACTATCAGATCCTGTTTATCCATGTGACTGGTGGGAGATCCTGCAGGCTGAGCTGAAGATCCCAGCATCAGCCCATCCTGCTGATGGTGTCATAAGCAGGTGTGATTCTGCTTCCCTGCTGATATTGGCTGTGGTCAGTCTTACTTATCTATGAATCCAAGAGCATGACTGAGTATTACTTTGCTCAGTAACATACAATTCATTTATATACAAAGCTGGAAGGGATTGTTTCAAACACTTATTTACAACAAGGCCACCTGTTCACTTTGGATGCTGTCCCTGTCAGCAGGAGTTGCATAAGGGGACTGACCTCCCTCCCCCAGCATCCCCATCAGGGTTCCTAAGCAGTGGAGACTACAGTGCATTTGGGTGAAGGAGCAGATGGGAAAGTAGGCTGATGAGAAAAAGAGGTGAGTTGGAATTAATTAGAGGCCTTTGGCAACCCTTGAGAATTTATCTTGAAATTGGTAGCTCATTATCTAAATACCAAACACCAACCTTCCCATTCCAGATTCCTTAAAACTCTTCTGTGTTCCCTGCCCTTTCCTGCCCTAAATGCTGATGCCATCACATCTGATTTTCTCTGACTCCTGATAATGCTGAAGGCACACCAGCCAGAGATGAAAGCCATGGGGATCTGCTTGCTGAGGTTGTGATCCCCAATTATCATTCCAGGCTGCTGCCTGTCTGCAAGGCAGGAGCTGTAGACGAGGCTCACAGAGCTGCAAATCTTCCGAGTGGGACAGAGCGTGCAAGGGGAAGTGTTGGCATGTGAGCCACATCTCTCACTCATCACTGAAGAGTTTGCTCAGGGAGCCTCAGTTACAACAGGGAGCTTGGTGGCTCACACTGTAGAATTACACTCCATTTCTTCTTCTCTTGAGCACTGCAGAGCTCTGAGCCAAGCTGGCCATTGGAGCAGACGTGGGTTGCAAAGGTAAGTTCAGGGGGTGTGCTCAGAAAACTTGCAAAGCAGGTGACTGGATGCTTGAGTGGGTCCATCTCCTGTGAATCCTCTTCTAGCTGAAGTTGCTAGCTGAACTAGCAGCTAGCTAGTTGTGTTAAAAGTATAGAAATCTGGCAAAAAATTAACCCCCTGCTTTCCAGCTGGTCCTCAAAGATCAGAGGGGTTGGATGTGGCTGGGATTAATTTTTGGTAGGTCTGATTGCACTTAGTAAGATCCCAGATGCACAAATCCTGTGGGTTGCACTGTAAGTCTGGCCTCCTTCACTATCACTGCTGCACAAATAGTGCAGTTTCTTGGAGAAGCAGGTTACAGATTACTGTGAGATTGCTGGTGATAAATTCACCAGACTTGCAAAATATAAATGGATAGCACTATGTACAAGTGTTCCTGAGAATACTCCAATGCAGTCAGAGGCAAAATCTGATTAAAGAGGCTCCCTGCTTTGTGGAGGAGAGAAGAGCAGGTTGATCTGCCTGCAAGGTAGGGTTGTATTCTCATCCTCTGCCACTGAGGATTTCAAATGCCCGTTTATGCTTCTGGCAGAAGTGGAGGTGAAACTGTAGTTGAAATATCCTGTTATTGCCATCATAAATGGGAGGGGGGAGGCAGCCATCTTATGTGTCAGTGAGGGATAAGGAGAATTGCAAAGAGAGTGATTACACAGTCTGGGGTTTCTGCAAGGGTAGAACGGAACCCTGATGTGTTAGTGTGTCACTCCCTCTTCCACCAGTTCCAGAGAGAAGGGTCCTCCCCCCTGATAAGCTATCAGTCAGCAGGCCATCATGCCCACTGTCCTGCCAACATAATCCCCTCACCACATAATCTCTCAGCACATCTGATGGAAATCCTTTCACTAATCTGATGGCATATCTTATTGTTTTAGGCCTCCTTCCTGCACTGCAAAACACATTTCAACCTTTAAACCACATTTAAAGCACAGGATGAGACAGATTAGTCCCATCCATTCAGAAGGGGATACAGTATGGCCTTAACTTGGCATTTCCAACCTAACCTGTCCTAGGTGAATGGTGTTGACCTGCCTATGGCTGCAGTTTAGGTCAGTGCAGCTGTGTGTGCACTGGGAGCAGAAGACACAGTGAGTTAGCATGGTTCAGCTGATGTGCAATAACATTAAAAGGTGGTGGGCTGAGTGTTTGGCTGAACCCTGAGATTTGCATGAGCTTAAAACCATGAAATGCAATTACTCTCTGGAGGTTCATTTACAGATAGTTTGTGATCAGGTGAGAGCATGGGACAATGTCTTTACTGTCCCTTGCCATCTTTTTTTTTCTTCTGGAAGACTGCTTTTTCTGAAGTATTTCTACTTTAGTTGTCTCCTTGAATGTCAGGATATGTAGTTTTAGGGCAATCTGTCATTTGACTTCAGCAGTGTTGCACAGTCTCTTAACAGCACTTCTGGGCTGCTTCAGTAGAGGGTGATAATGTGGTAGATACCAAATAGGAAAGGATCTTTGAGTGGATGAAGGGTGTTGTGGCCATTGGTTAATGAGATATTTAGGATTATGTTTTCAAATAAACTGTTGGGAATTAAAGAGACAGTGACTTTTCAAGGGCATTTTATCTACTGGGAGTGTTTAAACCTGGAAAGGCACAGTATTGATAACACAGCAGGATTAAAGTTTGCTGCATCAGATTCAGCACAAATTTGGTTGTCAGCTAGCAGAGCACAAAGTCCTTAAGCAGCAGTTAATTCTCTTATTTGGAAGCTTTCTGCTTGCTGACTGCTAAACTCCAAATACTGGCTGACAATTGTTTAGGGCACTGTCTGTTCTTAAATCTCCTTTCCAAACTGTTCCATGCTGCTGTCCTGGGTCTGGCTCACTGAACAGCTGACTGAGCTCAGCACTGAAATCAGCAGGACCAGGTGCATTCACTGCATACTCCAAACATGGCAGGGCTTGGGGATCTGGCCTTTTGGGCCAGAATTATAGATATATTTTTAACACAAATTGTTTTTTCAGCTGAATATAGGTATTGTTCTTCTAAATCCAAGGCTTTGCTAAGTCCAACCAAAGTTAGATTAGTTTAGCAGTCAGGTCATGTGTCTTAAAATAAACCCATGGTGTGGGTTGCTCTCAGCCTGCCATTTCTCATCACTAGGCTGACTGGGGAACATTTTCAATGTGGCTGCTTGCAAAGAGCAGAGCACAATTGATCCTTCCCTTCCCTGCATCACTCTCTCACTTTCTTTCCTTTTTTCCCTGTCATGCACCTAGCACCAAATAAAAAAGGGAAGCTGTAGTCACTGGAGCAGTATTGATGTTGTCATTGCCTTCCTAACAGCACCCACCTGGATACAGAGCCCTGTGCTGCCTGCAGTCCTCTCACAGGTTCATTAACAGCAGACAGCCCAGTCCTGTGTCCTCACAGCAGAGCTCCCTCCAGACTGTGCTCCAAGCTGGACAGGAAGGTGCTGCTACAGCATGAAAACAGCTGGGGGTAAGGAGGGAGAATCTGTGGAGTTGGCTTGGGTTTGCCTTTGTTTTCAGAAGTGCAGTAGGACCGAGTGGTCATGCAAAGGCAGTACACAATGACAGGGACTCTGGGGAAAAGGGATGTATTCACAGGACTCCTGGTGGAGGGCTCTTGACAGGTTTGAGAAGAGGAAGAGAGACAGAAACACTGCTTAAGGGGCTGCTTTATAATTATAAAATGGCTTGTGACATTTTCTTTGGTAGTTGACATACAATAGATCTTAAGAGGAAATTAACAGACCCATAAAGTTCTTTGTAGGTCAGCCCAAATAAAGGACAACACCTGAACATAACTAGCTCATTGCAGGCATTTCTCTGTCAGGTGTGGAATGTCCAAATATCATAAATGCCTAAAGTGAGTTAATAATGCAATAAATGGCAATGATGAAGTCCCTGGTTGATTTCAGAAGAAACAATAAATCTGTATTTCTATTTCAGTTAGGATGGCTGAAGGCCCCTTCACTGTTCCCTGCATCTGCTTCCTCTCAGGTTTATTTGAGCAATACGTCATCACTCCAGCCAGGAGACATCCCTGGCATCTGCAGGCTTTGCAGACCTCCTAAAGGCCTGCTGAGGCTGTTCTGTCTCCCAGGGCACTTTTATTCTGTACCATATCTTATAGTAAATGCCTGGAAAACCAGCATTTGAAACAAAAATAAAAAACCGAAACACCCTAGGCAAAAGGGACCTTAGATGTGGAAATGGAATTAATGCCAGTGAATTGATCAGAGTCATCCGGGCTTGGTTCAACCCCTTCCCCACTCTGCATGCACATTAGCTTCATACAGTGGGAACTTTAAATACGTGGAATTTATTTCCTGTGCCCGTTCATCTGCCCAGTCACAGCTACATGAGAGACAAGATGCAACTGGATGCTACTGGAGAGGTGGAGAAAGGAAAGGGGGATACGCAGGGAAATCGTCTGGATAGTTGCCTATTTACATGGAAGGTCTGAAACTGAGACAAAGCAAGGGGGGTTCTTCCTAAACAAACAGATGGGCTGGTCTTTCACTGTGGCCTTTATTCATAGTTTCCTTCTGAAGCCTTTCATATGAATGAGGTAGAAGGACACACTGTTAAAGTGGGTCAGGGAGAGGTGAAGAGTTGCAATCAGCTATAAAGCCCAGCAGGATGCGATTCCTTTGAAGAGCGTTGTGATAGTGATTTAGGTCCAGGAGTTGAACCCCGTTGTATTTTCAAAGGTGTATGGTACTGTGATCCTGAGCAACTTGAGAGAGAGAGAAATTCTGCAAAACACTCTTTTCTTTGTGGGCAGCAGAAAATCATTTCAGCCTTCACTGTCATAGGGAACACAATACTCCAGTATTGATTTCTTTGTCTTGGCAAAATGCTCAGTACATGTGTAGGTTCCTTTACCTACACACTGTAAGAGGCTCAATACCAAGTGGATCAGTTAATTATTCTATCACCACCACAATAGGTGTAATGTAGCTTTTTACCTGCTAGGCAGAAGTCAGAGGTAAAGTGAGATACTCAGAGACACTGCAGACACAAGCACTCTGCTCAGAAGTCTGCGTTTCCAGGCCTCACTCTCACCCCCATCCAGGCTGCCTGCTTCAGTTTTATTGTGGTCCCAGAGGTGACATCAAGGCCTCCAGGTCTGCTGTAAAAGCCAAACTCAGCCAAACAACATGTCCAACCACTACCCAGGGTTGGATATGCTGTTAAGCTTGCAGAGCTGCAAGCTGCTCCCGGGCCCTGCTCGTTTCTGCAGCCAAGGAGCTGTGAAAAGTTTGATTTCTTGTAGGGCATGCAGAGATCTCAGCAAAACCAGGCTGTGGTCCAGAGTTGCCCCAGTGCCTGCTGTTAGAACAGCCCTATGCTAGAGGGTACTCCTCACCCAGAACACTGCTGATGTGAGTAAGCTGCCTGTACTTAAGAATAAATATCATTAATGAGCAGAATGTTGATTTTCTATGCAGAGATTGTCCCCAAAGATTTTTTCCCCCCTCTCTAGAGAAATGCCAATTAATTGAATTTCATCACCTGGAAGTCAAGTTCATTTTCAGTTTCTAGAAGGCTTCATAACTATCTTCACCATTTCAACAAAGGACAGTCTGTGTAATTTATTTTTTTAAATTTTGATGCTTTTCATTTATTACTGAATTTTTGAAATAGGATGCTGTTCTTTCACTGCCAGAGTGTAATCCACTCTGGAGTGGAGAATGACATTGTGTATGATACAGAATGATATAAGGAAATGGAATTGTAGAGGAAGAAGAAATTTTAACCAAAAATACCACAACAGTTGCTTCTCTTGGGGGAAATTGTACTGAGATCCCTTCTGACACTGCAGATTAGATGGGCTTAGAGGGAGGGTTATCAGAAGTATATCAGAAGTATCTGAAGTTCCAAAGTAAGTATTCCACACCTCTGAAAATAGGACCATTTCTCTGTGAGCTGCCAGTGGTGACACAATCCACCCATTAAACTGCACAGATCAGCCTTATTTATCTAGGAACAGATAAGACCTCTGCTGTGTCAGGCAACTGGAAATCTGATCCTGAGATAGCTACAGTATTTTGGTGATGCATTAACACCAGGGGACAGAATCCTTGGTAATGATGGAGGACCAGTGGCAGAGTCAGTCTCCTGTACGGGGCAGTGAAGACAAGGTCTCTGCCTCAGTGCACAGTCTGGAGAGGGGGTGTGCAAGCCACAAGGTGGAATGAAGGTTCACCTTGATTACATTTCTTGCTTAGCTGTTTTATTTTGTTGTTTTGAAAGCATAGGAAAAGGTTTTTATTTTTTACTTGCCTAAGGACAAGGGGAAAATATGGCCAGCTTTCATTTTGTTTAAAGGGTCTTTGCTTTATTGAAAACTATGTTACCACACCCACAAGGGAGTGTTGAAAGTGTCTATTTCAATGCCTTTAATATTAGCCAGAACTTCCAAGACAGCACCAAAGGGAGAAATGAGGTCACCGGAAAGCAATGGCTAGAAATTGTAAATAAGATTGCTTACAGGGCTTATGTGGTAGATGGGAGTGATAGTGATGTTTGAAGTTTACCATCTGTGCCCAAGAAAAGGAAAACATCCTGAGACACAGATGGCCAAGTACACTTTCATGCTGTTCTTTTCAGAGAGGAAAATCGGTAGTTTCTAAATGCATTTCTCTTAACTTTCAGTTATGCAGTGCACTGAAGACATACTTTGTGTTTCTTTGATTTCACTCTGATGTTCTGATTATTTATTTGTCATCAGACACAAAAGCCTATCAGTTGTCTGTTGAGATCCAGTTCAAAATTTCTAGATTTTCTATTGTTCTGGCTTAATAGAGCATGGAATAATACTGGCTGACACTAGTGGATTGAAAAAAAAATAACATTCTGAAGTAGAGGTCATGTCTCTTTGTAGGCATGAAAATAAGATAAATGCAGAAACAGGCTTGGGAATGAGACCCCAGTACCTCAATGCCACCAAGCACTAAGACAGACAGTAGGTAACTTACTGATTCTGGTCATAAATCTGCGGTGAGCTTTAGGTGGGTTGAGCCCTGCCAGTGTGTGGAGTAGAAATACAACTTGGGCAGCCTTGCTGACCTGTACAGTGATTTGTTTGGAAGTGAAGATGCCATTTGCCTCAAGACTTACTGATACAGAAAGAGTGTTTGAACACCCTGGACCTACAGTCACTGACACAGTTGTAAAGAAATCAGCATTTCCAGTTACCCTGTCAGTGCAAAGCATTGGTATGCTGCAGTCGTCTCATCCAGGTTTCTTATCACTTCTTTTCAGCACAGTGCAGAATGTCAAAGCAAACCTGATTTTTTTTTCCCCTAAGAATCTAAAAGGCCCACTGCAAGGTCCAGATTTTCAGCGTAGAGTTCCTCCTGCATCTTATTTACAAGGCTGAGTTATAGCCCTCTAAATTACAAACAAAAGCACTGGCCAACTCTAGCTAACAGCTCTGATGGATGCTATTATATTGCTGCTGCTAGTTGGCACTCAACCCTCACTATCTAATCAGCATAAAGGGATGCTTTTCAACATTACAAATTGTGTCTTCCTTAGAGGGGGGGAATCCATACCTACTATTGTTCCAAAGCAGCCTTTACAAGAACTGTGACTAGCAGAGAGTAAGGATGAAAGCAGGGTACTATTCCACTGCCTCTGTTCTGTGTGTTTACTTTGCATATTTGACAGCCCGGTGTGGTGTGTCAGTGTTGCTAGTGTGCATTAGCACTTCCCCTCCCAGAGTGGCAAGATGATGCCTCCTGGGAGGAGGGGGTGCAGAAAGGTCAGCGAGGGGAGGGAATGCTTTCATCCCAGACCTTGTATTAACAGCAGCAGCAAAAGTGAGTGGAAAAGCAACAAGAGAATTTGTACATACATTGCACATGATGCCATTGTGCTTCGTGCACTATTCTAAATTGTTTTCTAACATGAAAGAAGGAACTCTCCCTCCCCCCATCTTACTTCCTTCTCTAGATGTGATTTTTACAGTGTCCTGCTCACCACTATTTAAAGACAAATCTATGCAAAACTCACATTGTCTGAGAGAGGCCAGTTTGGAAACATTCAAAGTTGTCCTCATCCCTTTAAATGCAACATTGTTCTCACCCTTGTAAGTGCCTAAGCTCACCCTGGAGGACTATGAATCCAACCTGGCAAAAAGAAGGGAGAGTTCCTCCTTCTCGGTGTTTAAAATGACTGGCACAATCCACAGTACTTCCATCTCTGCCAGCTTCCCCTAAAATGTGCTCAGCTGCTTCAGCCCGCAGCTATGGGAACAGTTGGGAGACCTTTTGGAGAGCAGTGAGTAATACCCCCCTTCTGCTTTGGTGCAGCTTGGGCTCCGGCAGGCATTGATTTGCTCCCAGATTCGGAGGAGGACAGCCCAGACTGCGGTGTCCTGCCGAGAAACTGAGGAGGGAAGAGAAATGGGAGACCGAGCTCGCCATCTCCTGGAGAAAAAGAATTTGCGCTTTCAGGAATGTTTCTTTTGTTGTGGCATCCTTTGATTCTCACTCTGCTTTCGTTCACACGTGCCCAGTGTGTCGGCGGGAGATGGTCGGGAGCTGCTCCGAGCCGAGCCCAGCCGGGCCGGCAGTACCGGCTTAGAAGGCTGGAAATACTCAGCTGAGTGGTTATGTGGAATTCTCTCAGTGCCATTTAGGCTTGAGTGTTTTAGCGAACCAGGAGGACTGTTAATCTAGGCTCGTTTTCTAGTTCTCTGTTGAAGTTTAGCCTGGTTATTTGGAAAAGGTTCTTTACCCAAGGGTTATTGGGCACTGGAACAGGCTCCCAGGGAAGTGGTAACAGCACCAGCCTGTCAGAGTTGAAGGAGTGTTTAGACAATGCTGTCAAGCACATAGTGGGATTGCTGGAACTGTCCTGTGCAGGGTCAGAAGTTGACTCCATGACCCTTGTGGTTCACTTCCAACTTGGGATATTCTGTGATTCTTTCCTAAAGGCCAATGTTACAGAAAGCTTAGGAAGTTTGTGAGCTTGCAGTGCTGGCTCTGACCCTGCTGTGGTCCCTTTTCCTCCTGTGATATTCAGTAAAATGCACCAGCAAATTGTCACAGGGTGGGTGTGCTGTGTTGGTATTTTTGTTATGTATTTTATAGGTACTGCAGCAGCAGCACTGTCAGTGACAAGACTCATAGGCACTAATGAGTCCACAAAAGAGGTTTATAAAGCATCGAGCAGCAACAGTGAGGTTCTTATGTGCTTAAAAGGGCAAGGGCTGTTTGGCCACTGATCCTAACAGTGAGGTTTCTAGTGGATACCTGTGATTTTTTGAGTGTAACAGAAAAACTCAAGACCTTTAGCACATCCTCATCAGCCCTGCTATAAATGTGTCCCTGCTGTAGTTTGTGAGGTTTAATTCACTGGTGATGGTAGTGCAGCTGCCTTCAAGCAGGGGCCAGATGAATGTGAATCATGAGAGCAGATGGGAATGCTGGGCAGGATGAGCACATATTGACGGTGGGTAAGCCAAGGTCTTGCATTGTAATGATACAAGGCTGTGCTGGTGCAGTGATAGTGGAGACTAAATTACATAATGTTAACCAAGTTATACCTTGGAGAAGTCAGTTAACAAGGCAGGCCCAAGCGTCACAAGCATTATTAATCTCTTATATTAAAACCAGAGCAACAAATCAGCAACTACCTGCACAACATTTGTGCAGACAGGGGGAAAAATACATGACAGTTTGTGTAATTACTGTGTCATGGACTAAAGTTTCTGACTAAGGAGTTAAAACATTAGAAAAGGGTCTGGGGACGTGGCATTCCTCAACTTCAAGTGCTGCCACTCTACAGCCTAGTGAAATGAACCTTTTAAAGGTATATAAAAAAGAGTGGTAAATGTATTAAACTGCTACATTTGTAGGGGTTATTATGACTCAGAATAACCATAGTTATAAAGCAGCTGAGGAAATTACACCACTAGGTATGTTGTTCCTAGTACCAAAACCTGAGATTAAGCTGGACTGTTGTGGTTTTTAAGAGAGATATTCCTTTAACAAGAGAACTATTCCAGAATGGTCTCTTGATCCCAAAATGCCTTTTTCAATCCTGATCGGGGCAGGCGGTCCCATATATATTGTTAAAGAAACTTTATTATATCCAGTGAAAATTAGATAGCAAAAAAATAGAAACTGACATTTTAACTCAGGTCAAAACTATTCTAAACCAGATTACTAGTAACAAAATAACTTGTTTGAACTGAAACAGTAAGACCTCAGTTATAAACAAAGCAAAAACTTTGTATGCCTTACAAAGTATGTAATGTATACATTACAATGAATGTTAGTTTCAGAAGAGCTTGAGTATATAAATTTCATGTATTAAACTCAAAACTTTATTGTTATACCTTTACCAAACCGTGAGTCTTAGAAAGTCTTCTACTGTTTCAAACCAGTGTTTGAAGATCAGTAATTGAAGTAGAAGCTAGGAACCTTAAAGGCATTTTCTTTCTAAGCTTTTCTTGCTCTCAATCACATCTACACAATTTTTCACCTGAACACCCTAATGTGCACATTTTCTTGCAATAAAAGGTAGCATTGTTTGTATTGTTTTGAATACGAAGTAGACTTTAATGTTTTTAATGTTTTTACATTTTAATTTCAACTTTTAATGTTTTTAATTTTGTGCTTTTTCAACACTTTGACACAGATTCAACACAATGTCTGATTGTGAAATTACAATTTGAATTTAATTTGCATACTGTGTTGTACAAATAAATTTATCACTGTTTTGCTTACTGTAACTGAATTAGCACCATTACCAAGTGTACATGTAGAAAATGAATTTTTTATTTCTCAAATACTAGAATGAGGATGGAGCTTTTAAGCTCCACTTGACAATGAAGACTTGTGGTTTCCTGGCAGGAGTTCATTGAGGTGATTCACATACTATGACAGTTCATTCTTTAGTAATGTCCTTGGACAATCCTCCAGAAACACTTGTGGTGATGACCCCATTCAAGCGAGATGCAAACTGTTAAGTGAAGAATGGCACAGAATATAGAGCTTACAAGGCTTAGTCATTAAAAGTGGACAGGGATTTTACTGCTTAAATAGGATGGGAAAATGGAAAGAAGTAAGAAGTAAGCAAAAGAGGACAGTGTTGGCACAGTAACAAACTGGTAACAGAAAAGAAATGAATAAATCATCTCTTAGGCTAGCCCTACCAAATAGCAGCAATATGTGGAGGGAGGATGAAAATCTAACTCATTTTAAGAGAGCAATAATTTTATGAAAAGGATCACATATGATTGCCTGCAGTAGCAGGCAGTTTATTCTCTTTCTGTGCAGCAGTCTCCATAAAAAGGACTTTAATGTGAAGTTCTCCTGCTGTCTAGGTGATGACAGTCCTACTCAGCCTCCCTTGTTTTATGTACCTTTTTCTGAGCAGTCTCAGCTCTTCTGGCTAAGGAGATAAGAGTCCACAATAAAATACCTAACAATTTAAGCAAAGATTTGAAGGCAAGCTCTCACAGCATCCTAAATATTGGGCTAGAAAATACCAGTGTCTTCTTGCAGAATGACTTGAGATCTACCCCTTGAAGTCACCAGATGTTTGGCATATCTCTGATCCAGTGGGCACACTCCTTTCTGTTAAGACTCCACAAGCAACTTTTAGCTCCCTGCAGAAAGCTCCACTCTGCCACCTGAAAAGCTTTTTCTGTTTTAAATCTTCCTTTACAACTATTCTATAGTTGTATAATTGTTTTACGTGAGAACAACTATCAGTTCTTCATTGCATTGGACCCTACATTTTCTTAAATACTGTAACTTCAGTATTTACCTCAAGGATTTCCTCTGTGTTTTGACCTCCTCAGCTGCTCTAACACTATGGTGCATTATTTACCTCCTCAGTGATTCTTACCTTCTAAGACACTACTATATAGACTATTTTTTTTAAGGCTAGGCTGCAAAGGCAACAATGTTTTTCACAGCTTGAATCTTACAGAACGTAAATCCATCTCCTCCACTGAGCTGTCCCTATTAGACACGAAATGTACCAGTTTGCCTTGATACCATACTAAGCATTATAATCTTTGCTCAAGACATTAACAAGGGATTTGCCACACAGTTCATCTGGATGCATGAGCTGCATTTCACCATTATCTTTTAAAGGCACAGCCTTCACTTACACTTATACTCGAGCCTGCACTTTGGGGGGATGCGTAGAATTAATTAACAAAGTTCTTGTAGTTTAGTCACATTTCTTGAATGATTCTGTGTTTCCAAACACAACAAACAATGTTTTGTGTCTGGAAGGAGAGCCCGGTGTTGTAGGAAAGATTGGATTTTGCCATAAACACATTTGGATACAGACTTCTATAGAAGCTCATCAGAAAGAAGAATCTGAATTTTGCTGATTTTCTGTATTTAACTCCTCCACACTCACAATGCACACATTTATAAACTTCTAGGTCAGGGTAATCACCTCTAATATTGTACAGAGGTGATGCCCATGGAGAAAGGTGCCCTAAATCTGTATTACAATGAAGAGAGGGAAGTTTAAAACAAGAATCAATTTGCATGGGAAACAAAAGATCCTTCTTCAGCAATGAACAGGAACATCCATTAAACCAGCCTAGAAACTTGGCACCATCACAAAGAGGCTGAGCTAACCCAGGACAACATCTCTTCCAGACTGAAAAGGATTCACAAAATCAATTAGCAGTTCATTCTTTAATTAAATGAAGATTTACACAAACAACAAAACACTTTGAAGAAGTATAGGCACATTTTGCCACAGAGGGGTTTCCTACAGCACAGAAAACAGCCTTCAAGTCTTTATTATCACACTTTGGTTTTTGTGCAGCAAAGACAAAGCCCAGAGTCCAATAAACCCCAAACATGAATTACCTGAACTCCTTTTTTTCTTTTCAAACAGAAGGAGGAAATTAGTTCCTGCTAAAGATGTTCAGAAGAGTCATTTTGCAAATGGTGCTGTGAAGCTGATCAGAAGGGACTGTGCTGCAGCATAACTGCCCTATTTCAGCCCATCATCCTGTAATAACAATCTGCAGCACGGCTGTGCTTCATTGAGAGGGAGAGAGTGCTACATCCAGCAGGCACCTCAGTACACGCACATTCCAGAGAGAAGCACCCTCCTTTTTTTGGAAAGCAGCCCATTACCCAGCTTGAGCCTTTCAGATTCTCATTTCAGGACAGAGATAAAACTTGCTTCATTGGCTGCAGCTATTTGCTGTTTCCAGTTATGACCCTTGTGATTAAGCCAGGCTCTGAGCCCTTAAATCCTCTTCTGAAACGGTGAACAGCTTTTGTTCAACAACATAATAGGAAACCACTTTTTGGCATCCAACCAAATGAGTATTTGAGTGTTAGCTTTTCAAAACCTATCTCATTAATTCAAGAAAGAAACCTCTTTAGTTTTGTTTTGCTGAAATAGACATGTTACACTAGGCTGCAACTTCTGACAGCTGTAGGTAGAGAATACTTCTCTTCCTTGCTGCTGGAATCCATGTCCTTGAGCTTTCATTTGTTTGCAACAGCTGAAAGTTGGTCCCGAATCCTTCCCAAACCTTCTAACATAGTGTCCAGAGTTTCTTTGCTCAGTTCCACAGTCAGTGCAGAAACAACAGGATTATTTCCACATAAGGCAGCATCTTCCTGAATCTTAAAATAGGAATGCAGATGTTAGTTGTATGAAAAATTCACTTACGTGTTTTTCCAGAGCCACTACAAAAGTCAGTGTTTAATACATACATTAAACAAAATGGTCTGAATTTGGAATCCAGCTCCATCCTGAAGAACCATGACACATTTTCTAAGTTATGTGCCTCACTAGTGAAGTGCACTCACGTTGACAGAGTGCAAGTGAGCATCTACTGCCATGAGTATTGGGATATTTTGAAGATCTGTATCAAAAGCATCTCAGCAGATACCACACAGATACCACATTAACCCCACCCCACACACAGAAATTAGATTTTAATTTCTCCTCTGAATCCCACTCATTTGATTTTTATTGGTTGGGGAGGATCCAAAACTTTGCAGAACACAAGCAGTAAGTTAGGTATACTCCCCAAATGATAGATGTGGCCAGTGAAGGAAGTTATTAGTAATCTCATGTCATTTCCTAACTAATGAAACAATGGTGACTAGGAACAAACATAGTGCCTCCTCACATCCTCACACACACAAAACTTCTGTGCAAGAGAGCTTTCATCAGAGACATCATTCCCATGCTCTGTGGCATTTCAGGTATCATCTCTGAGAAAGTCTAATGGCCCACCAGGCACGAGGCAAGCACCAGATGCCTCTCTGAACTGGTTTTCCCTGGCAAATCAGGTGTTGGACTTCATTATTTGGGTCCTTCACAGCCACTGCCATTACCTTTAACTGCAGCAGGCAGGTAGGGACTGCCATTCTTACAATGCTGTCTGAAGATGTCTTGATGTCCACCCTCCAGTCCATGTCCACCAGCCGAGGCAGGGAGACTGGGGGATTAAAAAATGGCTGTGTTAGGCTCAGCAGCACATGATGATACCAGACCCTGCAACCTGTGACTACCACCATACACAGGCCTCTCTGCTTCTGGCCCTGGGAAGGGTACAAGTTTAGCTCCTACTGCCTACTTTCCCATCATTTTACTCTGGAATAAGGCAGTCTCTGAAGACCTCCTCATGACACTGGAAGAGCAAAAAGGGTTCTCCCATCATTACATGCAAAGACAGTTCAGTGCAAGAAGCAGAGGTAAATTCCCAAAGCAGCTGGGAGAAGGAGAGCAGTAAGATGTCTTCTCCATATCTTTATGCCCTGCCTTGCTGCCTGCTACAGTCAACTGGTGTTTCACCATGAGTTGCTCTGGCACCTGCATGCTTATTGCTCTGCTCTGAAACTGGTAAGAAAGCACTCAGGAAAGCTCGTAAAATCTAGCAGTATAAAACATGTTATTTCAAGTTCCCCAGCCAAAGCATCCTGCAGTACAGCAAACATACTGACAAACTGCAATCTTCACATTCCTTAAAAATATTTCAAATAACATCCTAATTACATGCAGTCTAGCAGAAACCATTTAACAGGTTCAACACTGATATCAATAGCTCAGAGCTGGAGAGCTCTTGGGCTCACCCAAGGAAAGAAACACCAGTCTGACTTGGCTGCTAAGGAAAGAAGTGTCTCAGCAGGCAATTGCAGCCTGTCTGGATTCTGCCTATTGTAAGATGCTCAGTGTCTTCCCCAGGGGTTGACTGCCAGCCTTCCTACTGACTACAGACACTCAAGTTGCTTCCTCTCTGTGCTTTATTGTCTAACTGATTTTTTTTTTCTGTCTGGGGAAAGGCTTTCTCTCCCTGCTCCTACTGCTTCCTTGCACAGAGCTCCAGGGGGCAGTGCACAACTGGCTGCCTTGCTCCTGCTTTTGGAACAAATTCCAGTTCACAGATCACAATTCCAGGGCCAGCACTTGGCAGCATTTGCAACAACACAAAATACATCTGTTAAGCCTTGTATGTTAATTTGCAAAGATTGATTGCTGGTGGCTTGGGAGGGGTAGGAAACCGTTCAATTTTTATGTTGACACAGATCAATCTGTTGGAATGTCTGCCTTGGACCACTGCCATGGTCCCTATGTAATGCATGTCAGATACTTCATAAATACAATACTAAGATAATCCATTATTTCCTAGCAGACAATCTCATTCTTGAGATACTACTTACTCTGACTGGCTTGTGCTTCATTCCTCCAAGCAGAGCTGTGAAAAAGTGGAGAAAACAGTATCAACAGTGCTTTGAGGAGAAAAAAAAGAGGTAAGCATTTAGCATGGCTTATCTCTGACTGAAGGGTCACCATCAGTAAGCAGGAGACAGAGACTGCCTGGGCTACTGAGTGCCATGGAAAGGCTGGGACTGGTTGGTAAGGGCAGGCAAACTGGTGACCATCCATGGTCCATGACCATCATTCTGGAAGGGCAGCTCGTTTAAAGCCCATACCTTCCTCCCTGGTTTTATCAAAGCAACGGGCTTCAAGCATTGAGATGTACAAGCAGAAGTGCCCTCCTCTGCCACCACCTCATGTGTGCTCTATCACATACAGTGCCTCTGCACCTGAGCCATAGTAACAAGCAGATGGGTATCTGATACTACCTGGATTTTCTAGAGCTGAAATCCAGCCGTCTAAGTTTTATCATCAACAGTAGCATTTTTTTCACCATACAGCTGTTAAGATAAAAGGGGCTTTGCATATTTGGGATGTGGCTCACGTCCATTTCAAAAGTCATGGGAAAACTCTGTGTGCCCATGGCTGTGTTTCATTTGCCATTCCACTCAGATGACATATTTTGTTCAAGTCTGCTCATCCCAGCCTGTGTGATTATGCCCAAGGCACACAAAATTTACAGAAACAAGACTCATGTTGCCAACTATCCAAGTATCAAACCACATACACAGGCCTTAACTCTCCAGCTGAAAGCAAATGGCAGGTGGATACCACTTACATGTTCTCCAAGATTATCTTAGTCAAGAGGTTTTTCAGATTTTGGTGGAAGTTTTCTGGGAAGAGACAAAGGATGTCTTCTGCCCTGGTCAAGCCGCGGTACACCACATGCCTGGTGAGGTTGTGCAAAGCAGACACCAGCTGTCAGGAGGCAAGGGAAGGGCTGGGTTGAAAATACAGCACAGGACGGGCCTTCCTAGCCAGAGGACACAGCTATACTGCGAGACCCACAGCACCAGAGCCTCGGGCATCCAGGCACGGCCCGACAGCCTTAGCAGGATGGGGCTGAGCTCCTCAGCGCCCCCCGGTCCGCAGCCTCAGCCCGTTCCCTTCTGCCTCGGGCGAGGCTCGCTGTTACCGCGCACGTCTCGTTTCCCGCACATTCCGGAGAGCCTGGGCCACCCCTGTGCTGGCACCCGCACAGTCCCGCTCTTTCCGTCCCCGCCCGGCCCTACCTGCTCCGCTTCCTCGGCGCTGACGGCGAGCCCGGGGCAGGCGCGCTGCGCCAGCGGGCCGAGCGCGGCGGGTGGGGTGGAGAAGCACTCCTGGCACAGCTGCCGCACGGCGTCCTTCGACGGCGCCTGGCGGGAGCAAAGCG
>WBNO01017257.1:55727-75927 GCA_013400575.1 Peucedramus taeniatus
GGGACACGGGCAGGGATCGGTACGGGGACACGGGCAGGGACAGGGACACGGGCAGGGACCGGCGCGCGGACTGGGACCGGGACAGGGACACGGGCAGGGATCGGTACAGGGACACGGGCAGGGACCGGGACAGGGAAGCCGTCGGTGCGTGGCACTGCCCCTGCCGCTCCACTCGGGGCGTTTTCTACTCATTGCAAAACCCAACCTTGGATTTTTGCTGTAAACGCGCTGCTTTCAGCCAGCGGGAGGTGAAGGGTTAGCCATGGCACTGTGATAGCGATACGGACCATTATCTTTGCAAGCTGTGTCTTTCACTTTTTAAGGGATTTAAATAGGTCCTCTTGCTGAGAGAGAACGTCTTCTCTTTGCCTTGTGTGGCTTCCAGCACATCTGGATGCAGGGCATCACTAATCTATGGTCTTTCCCCATCACTGCCTCTGTCACATCCCCATCCTCATTTCCATCTCTGTTGGTTTGTAAGCAGAATATTGCACAGTGAGAAATGCAAACATATAAACACTTCTTCCACTGGGCTTCATAAGCCTGGCACAGAACAGGGTTTACTCTTGTAGAAGAACAGATTCCATACTACACACTACAATAGAACAGAAAGTGAAGGGAAGGACGATGAGATATTAATTTTTGGTTTCCAGAATGAAAGGTTTACAGCTAGTGGGCTAAAAAATAGCACCCCAGTGGGAAAAAGCATGGGGTGGTGGTTAGAGATTGGGGTTTGAGAGCTAGGAAACCAAAATCACGTTCTCTCGACCCTGATTCAGTCTTTAGATGGATCAAGGTAGATCGGGTTTGTCATGAGTGCCAGGAAGGTAATGGTGCTCTCTGAATAACACATAACATCCTGCAGGAGTAAGTGTGGGCATTTATTAACATCAGCAGTAAGCGTGGAGGTTGTGAAAGGATAAACAGAATGAAGGCACTGTGAAAAAAACAACACTGTGTTACAATGTGAGGAAGCATGCCTAAAGGAAGCAGGGATTGTTCACAGGATATACTTGTACTTGCATTGTTGACCTCTTATAATCTGCCTGCTTGTCTTGTTCCTAAGCCAATAAGGCTAACTTTTTCTAAGAGGTAAGCAGAATTTTTCTAAGCAGTAACACTTCTGAAATGCCATATCTAACTGGGGAGAGGGACACTTGCATTTTTTCAGAGCCTTTCTAAAGCAACAACTTTACAAGACTTCAATAAAATCGGTCTGATCCATGCCCAGTGTATTGGGTTTCTGTGGCAAGGTTCTGGTAGTGGGAGGCTACAGGGGTAGCTTCTTTGGCAAGTTGTTAGAATCTTCCCCCATCTCCAACAGAGCCTGAACCAACTAGCTCCAAGATGGACCTGCCAAGGCCAAGCCCATCAGTGATGGTGGAAGCACCTCTGGGATAGCAGGACTAAGAAGAAAAAACAAAAGTTCTTGCATAGAAGTAATTATGAATCAAGAATGAAGTTAAGTCCAGGTAGCTGGGAGGGGTGGGGGGAAGGTGCTTTTAGGATTTGTTTATTATCCTGCTCTGATTTTGACTGGTAATAAATTCAGTTAATTTCTCTGAGTCAAGGCTGTTCTGCTCAGGATGGTAATGTGAGTGATCTGTCCTTCTCCTTAACTCATGAGCCTTGTGTTACATTTTCTCTCCCCTGTCCAGCTGAGGAAGGGGGTGATAGAGTGGCTTTGGTGGGCACTGAGCCAAGGTCAAACCACCACACTTGGGTTAAGGACTTAATTGTACAGAGCAACTTTGTCAGACAAGTAGGTGGAGAGATGTAAAGGATGAGAGGGTGTAGGGTGGGGAGAGTAGATAACTCTCACAGCCAGCTCCCACAGGAGTGTATGGCAAGAGAACATTTACCTGTGAGTCACATACTCAGAACAAAGATGCTGCCTGCCAGTAAGCACAGCTGGCATCCTACTGAATTCTTTCTCCAGTCCACCTCCTATTGCTGCCATTTCCTCACTCTGGGAGCCTTATAATTGTAAAGAAATAATGGCAGGTTTGATTTAATATCAAAATTGAAATGCTCTTTGTTTAATATCAAATTTGAAACAGCTGAAGCCAACAGAAATGCTTAATAAAATGCTTTATTTGGTTTGATATTTTCTTTCTTTTCTTTTCTTCTTCCCTTCTTCCCTTCTTCCCTTCCTTCCTTCCTTCCTTCCTTCCTTCCTTCCTTCCTTCCTTCCTTCCTTCCTTCCTTCCTTCCTTCCTTCCTTCCTTCCCTCCTTCCTTCCCTCCTTCCTTCCCTCCTTCCTTCCTCTTTCTTCAAGGTCAAGGCATCCAAACTGAAATTATCAGGGATGAAGTGTGAGACTGCATCCTGTAAGGAAGGCTGGCTGATCAGTGTGATTATCAGGAAAGTTTGAGAAACACCAGTTCAATTATCTGCTGTGCCAGAGGCACTTCTCTCTGAGTCTGAAAAAAGAAACCCACTTAGGGGAGTGAGATGGATTTGATGACCTCCAGATGTGTTTTCTCACAGCCCTTTTTTTACAATGATTTCATGTCTGTATCACCCAAGGGGACTCAGCTGTGAGTTCTGAGCCTGCAGATGAGTCACAGCACCATGTGCAGGAATTGGGCTGGATCTCATGGACCAAATTGTCCAGTCATTGAGTCTGAAAATTAAATTCTGCCTCTAGGCTGGCAAATTTGCCTGAACCCAGGCCTGGGTGATACAGCTGCAATACTGACTGATGTGACTCTCTCTTGGTTGAGCCAACCTAGGGTATCTGCAAATGGTTCTCCCTAAAGTAGTGTAGGTTTTTTTTTTCTTCTTCTTGAGAAGTAAAAAAAGGAAATAATAAATTTAGCTTGCCTACAATTCTTACCTGGAGAACTCTAATCTTTTACACTCCAGGGGAAGAACCAAACAGTTCTAGCTCACTCTGTTCATTCAAGGATCCCTGGAAGATAAATCCTTGGGATATTAAGGATTTGATGGGAAGAACTATTAGTTTTTTCCCCACAGCACAGCCTGTATTCTCTGGAGCAAGTGTAGCAGAGGAGTGGTTTCTTCCTTAAGGGCTTCCAGCTGCAAGGCAAGGCTCTGCTCTGTAACTGCTCCCTGCTGGGTGGGTGCAATTCTAGTAAGAAAGTTGCCTATCCTTTTCCAAATCAGAAATGCAGGACTTAGCTCCAAGGGAATGCAGTAGAGAGATGACATCAAGTGTGTTCATGGGCCTGGATGTAGACTGTGTGAAAGTGTGAGTAGAGTGTAGACTGTGTGAGAGGAAAGCTCTGTGCCCCAGCCAGTCTGTGCCTAAGCCCTGCAGAGCTTCAGAGAACAGCATTTCAGACTGTCACCCATAATTAGTATTTTGACACATATTACTTTTTGCTGCAATTCAGAAAGACTGGTTGGTCTGTGTTATTGGGGAAAATTTCTAAACTGATCACTGGACTTGACAGGTAATCCTTGCTTTAACAGACTTAGGCAAGTCAGGTTCTTTTCATCTTCCAGTTTCCTACATTTATTTCTATTGGTGAAACCCATTAACTATGTGATAGAGAATAGGCTAGAAGGACTGGGGATACACTAGGGGCATGATTAGCAGTGCTGGCCTGGCTCTGCATGGCTGTGCACCCTGTTCATTGCCAGTCTGTTGCCTCTTGCAGTGGCCCAACAAAGTGCATGTAATGTGGAATCAACACCTTTCCTATTTGGCCCCATCTCTACTCACTAAGGACTTGACATCTTGACAGGCTTATATTGTTAGGGTTTTTTAAGAAATTGAGCAAACCATGTTGTTAACATCTGGGTTTGTACTCTTCTGTGTCAGTTTTCAATCACCTTTCAGATGACAGTATCCTCCCTGGCCTCTCAGCTGAAACAGCTGAACTGCTCTTTCAGTTCGGATTGCTGATACTTGAGACTCTTCAAATGGGACTGCAAATTGGAGGGTAAGACCACTGCTGACAGATGTGATCCATAAGGCTCGTGCCAGCAGATACTCTGTGTGCTCTGCAAGTCTGTGGACAGTTGCCTGCATTACAGCTGGAAACTGAGCAGCCTCACACTGCTGTAAATCTGTATTAAAACTGGAAAGTCAGCAGCCTAACACTTGTAAAGAAGACATTGCACATTAACAGCTCATCTAAGGTAATTTTCTTTGCCCTCTGCTGCAAGACAATCCCTATAAAATTTGATAGGCAGTTCAGACTGTTCACGAGATTATGAATGTGTTCAAACTGCAAAGCATCTTTGGGACAAAAAGAAGCTTTTTGAGTGTTTTCCAGACAAGAATATTTGGCCTAAGCATCATACCAAGCTTTTACCATTGTCTTTATTGAAGGTCTCATTCAGATTTAACAACTATTCATTGATGCTCACAAAACTCCTGGGAAAAAATTCTGTATAAGAATCGATGGAACTGCATCTGGTTTTATTAAGCAAATTAAAGCATGCAACAAAACATTTTCCATGAGATGTTTGCAGCCCCAATGGCATAACAGAGTCAGTTCTGACAAGACAGGAGGGACAAGCCAGCACAGATAAAAGCAAGACATTTAATAGCTCCTATAAAAGCAAAAAAGTAAACAAGCCTTTCCTCCCCACTCTCCTTTTGAATGTCAGTGTCCCTTAGCGTGACGTGGTCATGCTGAAGCTGAACAAGGAGGCAGAGGCCAGCACCAGCATGGGCTCTCAGCTCTCCCTTTTGGCTGCTGGAGGCAACCACCACTCTGTGCAAGGAACTCTGCAAATATGGACAGGAAGGCAGCAAGGGAAAGCTCAAACATGCTGGAGCTTACTGGTAAACTGGTCGACAGCAGCTGCCAGAAATGTGTCCTGTGAGACAAGGTGTATAAAGCAGCAAGCCTCAAATGAGCAACCTCAAACGTGCCTGGTTCAGTTGTGTGGCTTCTTTCTCCCAGCAGAGGAAGTTACTTTCCGCAGCAAGTAGTGGATGAGATCTGTTACTGGGAACCATTGCTGCCAGGAGAGCAGTTTCTGCACATCTGTGGGGTCTCAGGCCACCTTGGTGACTTCTGGCAGTTTAGCCTTTAGACTGAAACATCAAGGGCCAGCTCTGGAGCTGCAGTGATGCCAAGTAGCAACAAACCAGCTGTAGGCTCATTTCATCAGTTTAATGTTCTGTACTCATTACAAAGTCTCTCTAGACCCCAGCCCATTGCACTCCACAATGTTGCTGTGACACAACCACTCTTTCTAACCATTCTTTCTGCTACGTTGTCTTGCTTCCCTTCCACTCTTCCACAGCCTAAATCCCGCTTGAGCACTGTCCTCTGCACTGCCTGCCTTTAGCCACTGGGTGCCAGGGGCCTCCCAGCAGGAAGCCGCTCACACACTGGCTCGTTCTCCTGCCCCAGGAGGAGAAGCACCTGCCTTGAACCACTTCACCCAGCTGTGCATGTGCTCAGTGTACATTTGTGGTGAGGGCAGGTTACCGAAACAGCCAGTGGCACATCAAGGCAGCCTCGGGCACCTAGGGACTTTAAGAAATTGCATTGTCTCTACTCCTGCAGCTCAGGCTGCCTGCAGAGAGGGAGGTAAGGAGAGCTGTAAGGTCGTGGCTGTGACCCAAAACTGCAACAAGAACCCCATCAGTTCATTTCGTATGAGGATAGCTCACAGAGAGAGAACAGTCGCCATTAGTTAAAGTTACATCTCAGTAAGGCGAAAGGATTCCTGTCCCATTATCAAGGAAATACTGGTGTCATTCAGCCCCCCTTTGTTGCAATTGCTGCCTTTTATTGGTTTGAAATGACATTTTTGGAGGGCTTATTTCTGCCTTACAAGCTATGATTGTCTTTTCATTCTGTGTTAATATGCTGGCTAGCTCAAAGAACTCCAGATTAAGGTGCTAAGAAATAGCAATAAAATCAGAAACCCACAGTTTATTTCAGCAATGCCTTGATCACACATATAATTGCAACAGAAAACAGTTTCAACAGCAGTTTTCAACAAAAAGCAAGTTTCTTTCTCTATTTTATATGGCTTAAAACTCAGAAAAGAGGAGGTATAACACAAACACTCAGAAAAGCCTCTATTAATGCCTCAAAACAGAAGAGCAGAATTGTAAAAACTAACAAACTGGAATATGAATGATTTCTCTTTCTCTAGAAACATATGCTTAAATTACCCAGCCACCATAAGGGTAAATGTCAAGATAAATGCCTTTGAAAACGTCCTTCCCTGTATTATTAACATCACTATGGACTATTAAAATTAAAAGGCTCTTTAAAACGTAATTGACTTTTTCATTATTTATCTGCTGCTGCTGCTGTTACTTCCATGCATGTAAGTAGTAAATCCCCAGAGGGGTGTTTCATATCTATATAAATGTATATTAAATGCTTTGCCTCTGGCATTTTAGAAATAGCACAAATGCAGCTGTGTTTGTGCTTCTATAATTTCAGGACATGAGCCAGCCTCTCGAAGAAGTTTCCACTTGGCAGCTTATATTGTCTTCTCTGGAGTTTCACATAATATCCAATGTTAGAACAAGGGTGTGTGAGGCAACGTCAGAACAGCAGGAATTATCTAATTACATTAAGACTTCAGACTATGTTTATGTGAAACATTATGCCACAAATTAATTGAATCCAACTAGCTGTCTGCTGGGCTCTTACCAACAGGATAAGAATGATATGCAAAATAGTACAAATTAATTACTTTTAGGGGAAGCTCTTCAAGCAGATTATGTAAAATACATCAAAACAGACTTCATCCCCAATGCCTATCATCTATTACATAGTAAATGCAGCATGTGTAACAGAAATTAATACTTTCTCTAGAAAAAATACCTTTAACCATTTTGTGCGCGTTCATCGTAACTCACAGAGGGGGAAGCATGAGAGAGATGCTGCTTGGAGGTGAAAACAAGCAAAAAATTGCAGTTCTGCCAGGTCATGCAGTCATGCTGTGCTGTGCACAGTAGCTCTGTGTCTCCAAGGGCTGCAGAGCAGCAGCTGTGACCCTGTGAGCACACGAGGTGCAAACCAAGCTGTGGTGTGGCAGGAGGGAGCTGTCAGTGGTGTGAGTCTCACGCTCAGCGCGTGAGCTTTGGCAGGTCTGGTTTGTCAAAGATGGGAACTATGTATTGGTTGCTTACTTCTGAAAGCAGAAAGTTATGGTGTTTATATAGTGCATGTCCTTATGGCTGTTACTAGTTTAATGAGGGTTTTTTTCCTTAATACAGAGCATTTTACTGCTGTGGTGTTTTTGTGTTTCTGTCCTCTCAGTAAACTGCAGCATGGAGCTTGCAAAACCTCCAGCCTCTTAGGACATGCTGTATTTAACCCTGCCATCCCAAGGTATGTAGTTTGATGAGTTAGCTGAGTCTTTTGCTATGCTGAAAAGAGCACCTAAGCATTGGTGTGCTTGTTGTTCTGTTTCCTCCTGACTGATACATCTTGCAAACAATCCAACTTCATTACTTCTCCCTACAATGACAGCATTGTACAGAGCAACAGATCAGCATCAACTGATGTGTGATGCACGGTGCCTCATCGTACCAGAGACTGAATCAAAGGGCTACTGAAGAGTGCCACAGCTACAAAAAAATGATGTAGCTGAACCTAGAATTTGTTTTGTTTTGATAGCTGTTGTTTAAACCAGGCTCCCCAGTATATTTTCTGTTAAAAACATGTTTTGACATGTCTATAAAATTACCTTAGTTGAAGGGTAAACCAAATGATCATGACTCTAACATTAACCCTAGGAAGTAATTTCCTGGCTAATAGCTACTGATGCTGCCCTGTCACTGGGGTGCTTGGTTTTTTTTTTTACCCAGGCTGTGCATCCCCACTCTGACAGGTTGTATGAGCAGAAGAGCCACTGCCTGGGGAACCAGAGCTCAGGGGAGACAGCTGCAGGCATAGTTTTACCGGTTGAATGTTCCTGTGAGAGCAATATGTTTGCTGAGGATTTGTGCTAGCTCGGGAAGAGAATCTGTGCATGCAACAGAGAGGCTGGATGTTGGTAGCTGACTTTATATTTTCAGTGTGTCCATATACAATACAAACCTGTGATTATAAAATGCATATAACATATAAAATGTAAATACAGTGTTGTAAACCAGGCCCTAAAGGTTTCTCCACTCTCACCTTCTAACTCTAACTCTTTGTGCCCGTGCTACACAGGAGCACTGCTGTCTGAATCCTCCTGTTGCAGCATCTTGCCAATGCACAGTGATGTTATGCAACTTCATTATGCAGTGACACAAATACCATGGAGCTGAAGCACTACTTTCAAGAAAAATTTCTTCCAGCAGTAAAAACAATGTTTAAATCAACACAAACACAGGGTTTTGGTAATAAGGCAGCTGTGGGTCACCAACTGTTCTGAATCAGTGTGTCTTGAAATGAAACAGAATGAATTCTCATATCTTCAGAGACAAACTGTCAGAGTTTAGAGAAGTGTAGGTGCTTTACACCTCAGGAAATGTGCCTAAAAGTAGGACTTTGTAAAGCAGTTTGGAAACAGAACCATGTGTCAGCCTGTTGTGTCTTTTCTCTGCATTGTGGCTCTAGTGTGCAGTGAAGTGACAAAAGTGTGGGACAGAGCACAGCCACTGCAGCAGTCCTGCCAGCAGTGTTTGTGATGTGGCTCCACTGGTGTTTTAGTTTGGATCAGAACTGTATTTTTGATGCAAATCTCCTAAACATCTGTATTGCCTGTGCTTCCTTTTGCATCAGGGGCTGATTTTGAGTGCAGGGGTTGGGTTCTGTTGAGTGAAATTAAACTGAAAAATGTTCTCCAGAAGTGTACCCAGCATGCTCAGACCTCATTAGGCATTCACTCCAGGGGATCCAAATGAAGGTGACTTGAATTGAAAAATACTGAAATATGCATAGTGTGCATGTCAGATCCTCAGCAGCAACTGTTTGTGTAGAGCATCTATTCTACAGATTCTTGGTCTGCTTGACCTTACCGGGCAGATGGGACTTGATCTGATTTTTAAGAGGACTTGAGAGAACGTACTGAAAATTAGGCTCCTAATTTTTAATTTCATTTTCCCCATAAATGAAATTGACCATGTGAAATTCTTACTCCTCCATAGACTACGGTCATTAGTGAATTAGTGCTTACATAACATCATTGAAAGTGATTTGTCATTTCTGTAAATGTGCTGGTAATGGTGAGGAAAATTGCTAGTTTATTCTATAATATTCTCTAATATTTCACAACTTATACAAGTGGTAAATATTTCAATTGTTGCTGAAAATGGACTCCCTTCAAGAGTGGAATGTTCCAACTGAATCAGCACACAAAATTACGATGTAACTATAGGAAGTTGGAGGGTAAAAGGGGAAATTGCATAAAGAATCCCATGTCCTAGGTAAAAATTAGCATTTTGCAACCTAAATTAGATTTGGACTAGTATTTTCCTCTGCTTTTATTTGTAAGAGTCAATGTGATTTTTAAGTAGTCAGGATCCTACCAGCTACATTTCGTTGGGAAACAGTCTGGAAATGCTCTAATTCCATAAACTGAGGCAGAAGTCCTAGAGAAAATATGTTTTCTATAGTAGAACATAGAGTACTCACAGCACCCTTCAGAATTTTCCTGAGCATTTCTAAAAGGAAAGGCATTTGAGATACTGTTTAATGTAAGGACTTAAATTGATAAGTAATGTTAAACAGTGGAGAAAGTTGGATGTTAATTAGTTACAGCTGCATTTTCAACAGTTCTTACTAGAACTTTTTCTTAAGCAGAAGCAAACAGGAAGTATAACTCTCTCAGTATCACCACTGATTCAGATTTGATTCAACTAGGAAAGAAAAGTCTATAGTAACAAAATTTTTGAAACCCTATTTCCTTCCTGGAACAGGAAATGTAAAAATAGGAGTAGTCTACTTCCAAATACTGCTAAAAGAGGTGAAAATGTCTCACTCATTTCCATAAAAAAAACACTTTACATTGTTTTTGAAAAAGCAGGTACAGTGACCAAACCAGCTTCACATATGAATATGCAGCATATTAAAAGAACTGACAAGAAAACACAAAATCACACAGACATCCTAGCTACCTTGGATTTCAACACCATTATTACAAGCTCCAAACCAGTATCAATCAATTTAATCTCTGTGAACTATGAACCACTATTGATCCATAAAATGTAAGAGTCCAGACAATGGAATACTTGTTGATTTCTGGCTGTTGGAAGAGAGCAGTATCAGTATTCCACTCAAAATCCCAGTCAAAATGGCTGTGATTATAATGTGTAATTTAATTTTTCTAAAATCACAACATTTTGTTAATTAGATGTTAGGTGCTTTATTTATTGAGCAAATTGACAAACACTAGTAGTATGTAGAATGCTCCGGAGACTTCCACTTAATTTTTTTTTTTTTTCTTTCCCTCAAACACTATTTGGATTGTTAATTACAAAGGGTTGAAAAACAGTTTTCTTACAATCCAGGTTTGGGCTTGGATATTAATTCTCAGCTAGAAACTTCCTGTCCTAATTCTTTCTTTGTCTCAGTCAGCTTAAAACCACACTAAGCTTCAATACTACACAATTCCAACCCCTGTCGTCTTGAAATGGGAGCCTCAGTCTAAAAATCTCCTTCTGCTGGAGTCATGACAATCATTGTGTTTGAGCAACCATTCCCATTTCTCAAGATAAGGAGGCAGGAGAGTAGCTTTAATGTTTCTGAGGTCTGATGCATGGTCAGCTACTTCACTAAAGAAGCAGTGGTGTTTGGGGGCACTTGAACAAACCTCTCTCAAACTGCTGAGGCCAACTCTCCTCCCTTCTTAGAGCAGGGAGGTTTCTTGCAGAGTACTTTCTTGGGAGCATCCAGCAGCCTGCACTCACCTTCTGCAAATACAATTTACATGATTAGCTGGAACCGAGTCAACACCCCCAGACCAGGGCACAGGATACAGGAGGATTTTAGTATGAGCTGGGTTTCCTGGAGGGAAGTCCAGCTAAAAAGGAGTCTTGCATTCTCCTCAGTCTGACTTGGACCCTGGTCTTTTCTGTTTATTTGCTCAGACAGCCCATCTCCCTGCATACCAATCTGTGTGTGTACAGTAAACACTGGAAGCTCATTGTAGTGGTAATAAGGCATTGCAGCTACAAGAATCCAAATCTTCCTGGGTCAGCTGCTGACCTTGGTTCTTTCTGCCCTCTTGTCCCTGCTGGCAGGCTCGTGCAAGAAGGTAGCTGCAGGCAGTGTGTCTTATATTTATAAGAGAGGAAAGCTTTTATAGGGTTAATTTTGTAACCACTGTGTGTAGAGAAGGGGACAATATGGAATCACATTAAGGCTGGTTCAAATTGACTTCATTGACTTTGCAGTCCAGGCTGTGGCTGTGTATTTGGCAGCAATTTAACTCCTATTAACACTGTTCTTTCTCTTTGCCTCCTATCAGGAACATATGCCATGGAGTTTTCTCCAGTAAGACACCTGTCCTTCACAGACTTTGGAAAACACAGATGTGAAAATACATTCAAAGGTACCTGCAATTGTAGAGGAAAAGTGATTGAACTGCAGGGAGCACCTCATGCTAGCTTCAACTTAGCTAATACAGGTTAAAATAATGGTGGAGATGACTGAGAGGAGTCATCTTTCCATATGCTTTTCCTCTTCCTGTGGTCCACCTAAGGCATGTGTGTTTGGCTGCTGTCAGAGGCAGAAATCTGAGCTAAAGGGACCCAATTCTGGCCCTCAATATGTTACATTGCCTAGTAACCAAATGCAAGCTGGCTGGGATCCCTGCTGGCCTACCTGAGCCAGATTTGTGCAATCAGACACGTTTCCTATTTCCAGTTGCTCGTAACAATTGTATAATTGGATAAGCAAGCCTCTCTTCTTAGTGATAGAACTATTAACTTTTAAACAGGCTGATAATTCAAGGTGATAATGGATCTGTCAGAAAACATGTAGGTGCCCTTGCTTTTGCAGCTCACTTCCAAATTCCCCTGCCTAGTCCTGAACATCACCTCTCCCTCCCTGAGCAACCCTCTGTGCTGGGTGCAGCCTAATGCAGAGTCCCTTAATGAAGCACATGCCCCAGCTGCAGGAGAACACCACAGTCTGTCACTGTCACTCTTTGCATTGGTACCTTGCTGGGCAGAGCTCCTGGCCTGGGAGGTGACACAGTGGCATTGCTTCACTGAGCTGTCACCAGAGCTGTTTGTCTCCACAGGTCAGGACTGTGCCTTTCCTTAGCCATGGCCTAGCAGATGCACTTTCTGTTGCAAGGGAAGGATGGGAGAGAGACTGACTGCTCAGAGCATGGTGTGCATAAATCCAGTGAATAGTAGCCCAGAGTAAATGACTGTTTCCTTGGAATGTTTTTACCATTTTGATTTCATATGTTTCAGCAAGGTGTGAAAACAGCAGGGAAGAAAGGCAAGGGGGGAGGGAGAGAGAAAGTGAAGGAGAAGAGGCAAGCTGTTTTATTTGCTAAATTTCATTGGTTGCAAAGCCCAAATGCTGTCCCTGTGTCTGTTCTAGTGAGTTGGCACCACATACACACACAAAAATTTCATATTTCCTTTAAACGGCTGAAATTCCTGTCTGGCCTGGCAGAAGGGTAAATTCCACATAACGAGCAGTCTCCATGGAGAGTTTTTGAAAATAAATCAAAAACCTGAGAGACTGAGAAAAATTCTGAAAACTGGTGATGTGTCAAACGGATTTACCCAACTCCATATTGGCACAGTTGGGATATGACTGCCCCCCACAAAAATGCAGAGCCTTAGACACAGATTCCACACCTGGTGTTCAAAAACCTGTGTTAGCTCACTGGAGAAGTGTGTCTGTACACACAGCCATGTGGCCACCATAAAGTGTTACTCATAAGCTGTATGAACATGTGCACATGGGATTCTCAAGTTAAATGCATTTATTCTGGCAATCACAAGCTGAATTTCACAGGTGCATAGACCCTTCTGGCTTGCAAAGGGTCATAGGGTCATAGGTCTCATCCTATGCAGAAGGTCAATATACAGTCTGTATCTTCCTTTATGCAGTTTCTTCCTGCTTTATGCAATTCTTCCTGCTTTATGATGCATTCTGGGACAAAGGCTCTATGTGATAACAATAGATAATTTGGGATGAGAGGCATCTGATAACATGGAGGAATTCTATGAAGCTGTCTTTCATTTTACCATCCACATACCTCCCACAAGCCCTGCATATTATAGGTGTTTGCATCTTGCTCTGTGTACTGAAATGCAGTTCGCATTTCAAATGCCTCTACTTGTTCTCCAAGCCTTCTCATCCTCCCTTGTTTAATCCTACACTGTAGCCCCACTGTATCTACCACTTTTATACCAGAAGTCACTGACACTCCTCTGTGAGACAAGAGTTGATCAAGAAAGAGGCATGTAGTTACTGAGTTGTAACTCACTCATTCCGCCAGGCCCTTTCTCTGTGCAGACAAACTCAGAATGGCCAAGGGTTTTCTTCTCCCCCTACACAGCCTCCAGCCATCTTCCCCACAGCACAGCCCCATTCCTGGGCAGACAAAATAAGATCCTTTAGCCAGTAAAGGCATCTTCCAGTGTGCTCAACACTGCTACGTCTGGAAAAGATGACCTGGCAATTACAGTGGAAGTCAAGAGCAGATGAGTAAATAAGCACCAAGCTGTAAACATGCATGTTCTGTCTATGGCACCTGGCTGCATTCTATCATTCCTCCATTTATCAAGGAAGTCAGAGGAAAAGTTGTCAGCAGCTGTGCCAAATCAGCAATATAAGCCACAAAACAAGTAAGAATCTTGCTCCTAGAAGAAAAGGCATGTCTGCCCGTCATCCCACCAACTGTGGGATGGATGAGGCTTCAAGTTTCTCCCACATTCTCTATGAATATAAATATAGGCAGAGCTACTCTGATCCCTTTTTGTACAGCACATGATTTCCTCATGGCCCCTGACTAAACTGATTCTTGTGCCAGTCAGCTCAGGAGGTGAACATGTCCTTCTGCTATGTGCACAAAGATTTGTTTTCAGCTGGCTTTGAGAGCTACATCACAGTGAGGGTTCCAAATGCATTTAGGAGTTTTAAGGAGAAAAGCCTTGTTTTTTCTCACTAAGAGAAGTCTACCCCCAGTAGTGACTTTCACTGTGTTCTGTCCTGCAAAGCATAGCATGGTCTGCAAATGAGGTGTAGAAAGTGAAAAAAAGACAGACTGAAAACCAAGAGATGAATCCCACCAAATCAAGAATGAGTAAAGGAAGACAGCTTAGAAACCTCCTGTAATTAGAACAGTGTGATTTGGCATCCATTCACCAGTGTTCACTCATTTCCAGCTTTCAAAGACAATATAATCCAAAGCTGGTGCCAGCAGACAGCTGATATATGAAATATCAAACCTCTCTGCAGCTGGTAACTGAGCCATTGGCCAGCTTGCCAAAATTACCCAAATTACCCCCTGTGGTGAGCTCTTTACTGGCACAGCCTACAGATCCTAAATGGCCACAGAGATGGCTCACAGCAAGGCAGCACACATGGCAGAGAAGCTTGCAGCTCTACTTCCAGGCCTATCCTTACACTGAGAGAACACAGTGAGGTTCTCCTGGACTCTTAGGCTGGTGTCATGGTGGGACTCACACAAGACTAGATTCAATTGTCTTTTTCAGCTGCCACCAACAGCACAAGGTCAGGTCAAGCTCCCTGCAAGCAGCAAAGGCAGTGTCATCTTTGTAACCCAGCTCATCTTCCTGGCCCAGTTTGCTGTGCAGTCACAGAGATATTGATGGCACAAGGGAGGGGCAGTGCTGGGCAGAGCTAACAGCCAAAGCCAGTGTGAGATTGCTTTTTTCAGTGGCAATCACAGCTGACTTTGGTGAAACTAGATATAAGAAACCTCAGTAACACGAAGATGGGGAGGAACTGTGGTGATAAGTAGAGGACACCAAGTAGAGGCCAAGAGAGTAAAGGAAAGTAAAAGGTATTGCTTTCAGCGTGAGAGGTGAGTGCAATGACATTTGTAGCACTGTTCTGCATAAATATGAGTGAAGATTATATTTTTGAAAGCTGGAGGAAAAGATATCACAGTAATCTTGATATGAAGTGACTGAGGTCAGGCTGAGGTATATTGCTCTGTGGGTAAGAAAGGACACTATTTCAAAGAAGACATCCAGAAAATATCCAGAAAATTTAGACATTGCCTGAAAATGAGAACCTAGAGAAAGAATAGTCTGACTTAAAAACAATGCCCAAATAAATGTGTGTATGTGTATTTATAGTTAGTATAGTAAGCTCAAAAAGGAAGAGAAGGAACTGAAGTAGAGAAGACAACCATGCACTGATAATTTAATTGGTCTGTGTGTGTGAAATTACCTGAAGTCAAGATGAAGAAGAATAAAAGTGACCAAAAGAAAAAAGCCCTCCCAGAGGAAGCCAAATGATGACACACTGATGAGGCAATTAAGGAGTAAAATGGAAACTGTAAGATGGAAAATGAAAGGCAAAAGGACTGCCATGTATTTCAAAGATTGCTGACATGTCAGAGAAGATGGGAACTGCTCTGAGGATTCACTGAATCATGGTAGTTAGAAAATGGGACACATCACGGTGGATGTGTAAGATTCCAAGTAATGAATTTAAAGATTCCGTTTACTGAACTCAGGGATGAAAGGCAAGAGGGAGATGGAGCAGATGGAGATGCTGGAGAGACGAAGTCAGGAGTGGGATGGGAAGACTTAAAGCAGAAGGATGGAAAGAACGGTTTGTTATGCTTGCTTGTGACCTTTGGAATTTATATTATGGTTTCTAGCAGGGGTTA
Source organism: Peucedramus taeniatus (assembly GCA_013400575.1). Classification (NCBI taxonomy): domain Eukaryota; kingdom Metazoa; phylum Chordata; class Aves; order Passeriformes; family Fringillidae; genus Peucedramus; species Peucedramus taeniatus. Next base: position 71,448 of record WBNO01017257.1, read on the forward strand.
GTATAAGGAATACCAGTTGCCACTGCCTTTGCCTGGCTCTGATTTGTGGTGTGACTGTAAAGCATCAAACACAAACATACTTCAGTTATTTTCTCCGTTTAGTTCTCTGCCTGTGGGCTATTTTGTTTGTCTTCTCCTCGAGGTTTGCCACTGGCGTGACAAACGGTGCTCTACAGAGGAGGAAGCTTTAGAAACACAGAAATTAAAGATGGAAAATTCCTCTGTAAAAGATCAACTAGCCCACTGTGCTTGGTAGGCCAAGGGATAAACACTGTGTTGTGCTTATTTAAAATACCGCAAGAAGTCCACTACAGCAACTGCTCCACCAGGCAGTGGATCTTACAGCCAAGCCATTGTGACAGTACTCATCCTAATCCTTTTGCCTTGTTTCATTCTAGTTTCTCTCTCCTCACAATAAAAATGCTCTCACTTCTGTAAACCAAAATAGTTCTCCCACAACAGCCTCTATTTTTTTGTAGCGTTGTGTCCTACACACCGTGCACAGCTGTATTTAGTTCTTTCAGCTCACATGACAGGGTCTCTAAATCAATCCTCATCACTTCTGCTTTTTAAAAAAATAATTCATTTATGTTTACTGATGTCTTTTTGATGAGAAGATAGTCAGGACTGAATGCAGTATTCCAAAGAGTTTCCACTACACTACCAGTAACAGAGGCTTTTGTTACAGTTTCTGTTTATGAACTCTACTATCCCATTGTTTTCTTGTTTCTGTTTTTTTTCCCCTCCCATCATCTCAAATTATGGGCCTGTCTAATTTACTGTCTGCTCTACTGCTATTTTAGCTCTCTCTCAGCATTACAGTTTCTGAGAATTCGCTTTCTCAATGAATATCTGTGACTTGAATTATTTTTTGACAGATGTAGTAGTATAGCTGCATGTTTCCCTGTGGAACTGCTTTTTTTTTTTCTGAATACCATTTATGCCAGAGCTTTGACTTGTAAAATTAATAGAATAGTGTACCCTGAACCCCACAGCTTAGAGGTGTTTCCTTCCCTTCCCCTTCCATCTCCAAACTTGAAATCATAAAAATGAACATTAAATGGGAACTAAAGAAGAAATTTTTTTTTATTCTCTTTGAAAGAGTTGTTTAAGCTTCATGGCATCACTGATACAATAAACTTTCTCACTACAATCCCAAGAGAAAGATGAATTGCTTTGTTAAATAATTTTAAATGTGTCACCAAGGATTACCAGATGAGTCCTCCCTGTCTGAGATGTGAGAGGAGGTTGCTGCTCCCAGCTTATCCCCATTTGTCTGCCCCATACTCCCTTCTAGAATCTGCAACTTCAAATGTAGCTATTACCTAATCCTTTGTTGCCAAAATCATCCACTTTAGTTGAAGGCAATCTTTTTTTTTTTTTTTTTNTTTTTTGCTGGTCCCTCCTCCCCACCACACATTGGACAGATGCAGTAAATACCTGCTATCCTTGCAGATGGAAAGGGCAAGAGATGCTTGTGGATAGGATAAGAATAAAATATAGGTTGGTGACTTCTTAGCCTGTTTTAGCTGCAACCCTCAGCTTCTTGAAATTAGTGCCAGAACTGGTAATGCTCTTCAGAAATTATTACTTTCCTTACTGCCCTCCTCATAGAGTACCCCGTGGGTCTTTTCCCAGGACTGGTTTCTGGGAAGCACATGATGCTGCAGACCTGTTGGATCACACGGCCAAAGTGAAGGTGATACATTCTGGGTTCATACCATCATCAAGTGCATTATAGACAAACCAATAAAAGGTCACATCTGTTAGTCACAACTCTTGTGGTTAGGCTCCTATTGAACAGCAGGCTGTGTGAGAGCAGGGCGTGTGTGTGCTCAGTCTCGCTATAGAGCCTGCTACAGAGAGGATGGGTGGTGTTAAGGCAGAGTGGCAAAAACAAAATTAAGGCTGTAGCTATTTTCCACATGGCTGTTCATTATAGAAATGTCTTTGGCAACATTGTTGATGCTGTCAGTTTGCCTGCTTTTCAGTTCTCTGAGAGGATGCTGTAGGACAAGGCCATAGAAGAGCCCATTCCTCTCACAGAAAGCACACAGCAGTGCATCTGCACCACGCATTGTCTTTGGGGCAGAGAACAGACACCTGTAAATTATCATTGGTCTGTGTAAGGCAAGGAGCTTTCTTTGGAAACTGTATTCTTCTCTTGCTCAAACCACAGGTAAAAGGGGAAAAGGAGCAATTCAAGGTAATTTTTCTCATCTGTCAACCTGAACACAAGTCTTTTCTCTTCAGATCCCTTTCACTGCTAACTTATTCCACTTGGGCAAGCTGTAGGGCAGGATTTACCTTATCTAACTCTGAAAGCTAGGTGTGCTTGGCATGGACTCAGCTAAAGTTAGGTAAAATGAATCCCACCTAAGCCTTTTATCTCCTTCTGCTGGGCTAATATTTCTAGTTGTCTTTCTTGTCTGCCCTTGCCATATATTAAAGTCTTCCCAGTACTTATGCTCCTGCATTACATAACTGGGGGCCCTCACTCTCAGAGTCTTAAGACTATTTTCTTTCCACTGAACCCTCACTTCTTCCTAATGAGGAAATTAAAGAGGACCTCCCTTTCCTTCTGGTGTGGTGGCAGGGGTCTTTTCAGCTCTTTCCTTCCTCTTCTCCCACAAGTGAGAGTCCAGCCATACATCAGATGGTCAGAGTAAGTCTGTGCTGTGGCAGTGATAACCCTCAGTGGTAGTCCTGAAGCTAGAACCACATGGGTATGACAACCACCTTTTCCTTCAAAAACCTTATGCAGGAATTTGCCCCACACCTGTAATGTCAGATTTTGATTTATAAATATGTGAGTTAAAATTTGGGGAAAGATGCCAGCTTGTGAGATGTTTTTAGAAAACCTGTGAATTTCTCGTAATTGGAGCATGCCTGGACAAATATGTCAGGTCACCAGACTCTTCCCCTGCAAATTCCTTAGGATTTTTGCTGGCCCATGGAGGACAGTTCAAGTACAGTAAGTCACATCCTTGCTTTGCAGCCGATCTACCTTCAGTGATGGTCACTTCCCAGCTATACCATGAGTCACAGATTGGGATCACCACTCAAACTCCACCTCAGCAATGCTGTCTCTGAAAAATAAGTAACTGTTGGCTTGAAAAGCAGGTGCAGAATGAGTGACAATACACACTTTTAATTATTAGTAGATTAACTGATTTTGTATTCTGGGTAGGTATCAACTCTCATCATGTGACACATGAGTCTGGGATGGGAAATATGTTTTTGTATGTGCTCATACAGCTTACAGTAAAGTCTTGTGTGCAATCCTTAGGGAATGATTTCATGTTCATAACAGTAAACCCTAACTAGTAGAAGCAATGGGTAGCAGGTAAGGTTCACAGTACCTTAGTGAGTCTTCGTTTTAAATATCTGGAGATAGAAAAAAAGAGACATGAGAATACCTCTCCTACAAACACACACGGCAGCTCTTCTTCTCTAAGGTTAGTATGGATATCGACACAACTTAAAATTTTTAAAGGATCCCACGTGAGCCAATGGATTTACATACTGGTTTCAGAGTAGCATCACCTTTTTCATTCTGAGACCAGATACAATTCAGTTGCAAAGTTACGATTTGAATTCTCTTAACAAGGAGTGCATCAGGTTACCAAGCTTCACCAGTATGGTGCATAATTCACAAAAGGCTCTTAAACGGTTCGAGAAAATTACGCTATTTTACCAATTTGGTTTGTCTCCTTTAAGCACTTAAAATTCTCAAGTGTTTTCAATTAATGAGTAGCTCTCCAAAAGTCAGCATAACTATTTGACTTACATGTTCCATGCGATTGCTCCCTGATTGCAGCTAATTGCGGCTTTTAATCTCTTTAAGGACCCAGAATTAGACGCGGGTTTTTTTTCAGCAGTTTCCTGTCTGATACCTGCTGTAGGCTGTGACAGCAGAACAGAGCGAACTGCACGGCGCTGCGGCTGCCAGAGGAACCTTGAACCATGAGATCAAAATAAAATAAACCCTAACTTTAAACGGCACATCCCTTCCCCCGTGCTACACGACCCGTTGTTTTGGCTGGTGCGCCCCGAGCTGGGCCAGCGAGAAGCCGGCGGAGGTCCAGCATCTCCCGGCCGAGCGGCGAGACCCGGGGCTGGGAGCGCCCCGCGGGACCCGGGCCGGCCGCCTTCCCCGGCAAGGGCCTCCCGAGCTCCTCCATCCTTCCCATTCCCTTTCTTTCGCTTAAGGTCAGAAGAATTTAAACTTTCTGACTGCGACGGGAGGGGTACCCCGAGGCGGAGCGGGGTGGGAGCCGGGGAAGGCAGGAGCGGCTGGCCCCGCTCCGCCCGGCCCGGCCCGGCCGGCTCCTGTCTCGGCGGGGAGGAGCCAGCCCGGGGCAGGCTGTAGCAGTAAGGGCTGGCCGGCCGCCAGGAAGTGTAAAATCCTGGCCGGTGGGTGGCAAATTTCGCCAGATCGCGGCGAGGAGGCAGCGCGTCCGTCCGTCCGTCCGTGCGT